>BHFT01058935.1:0-13331 GCA_004320025.1 Laticauda laticaudata
GATACCACTTTATAATGGCAGAAAAAGTCGAAGAGGAACTAAAGAGCCTCTTGATGCAGGTGAAGAAGAGAGTGCAAAAGTTGGCTTGAAACTCAACATTAAGAAAAACTAAAAAGGCTAGGTCCCACTGGCCAGACGGCATGCAAAAACGTATGCAAAAAGGACACACCGGATGAGCACAAATTTCGGGGCTGGCTCCATCCGTATGTTATCCGTCCAAAAAGTGCCCCAAAATGAATTTGCATAAACATGAATGGAAAAAAAATGGAAAGGAACGGACTGGAGAGCCGTACTATGTAGCGAGAATGTTAAGCGGATTTTCCTAGGAAGGCCGTAGCGATGGAAGCAGAATGGAAGTAGATGACACATTCGAAGGGCTTTTTTTCTTTCTACCAGGGGAGAATTGCCAAAGCGGACACAAAGCGGGAAGGAAGCAGGATGCGAAGCGGATGCATAGCAGATGCATAGCAGCTATTAAAGCGTTCACTGCGCGCATGCGGGGGATTATGAATTGCATCAGCGCTCCGCGGATATTAAAAAGGAAGCAGCTCAAAGCATTCCAGCATTCAGAGGGAAAGAACGTGCGTGCCACAGACATCTTTGAATAAACCATGGTTCGTCCAGTCAGCGTGAAGAAGAGGAAAGCTGTAACTAATCCTTGCCAGCCCTTGGCAAGAAGCGACATAACCACCACTCACCCCCTGGCACTGACTCTGAAGCTGCTGGCTGCTTCTGCTGGTGCTGCTGTGCTGCTGGTGCTGCTGGTGTTGCTGGTGCTGGTTGCTATTCATGCTGGTGCTGTGTGCTTCTTCCTGCCGCTGCTGCTGCTTGGTGCTGGCGTGCGACCAAGCCCCAAGGCCCAAAAAAGCCCTGACTGCTCAAAGCCCCTGAAGGCCCTGCTGCTCCAAGCCCCTGCCAGAGGGAGAAGAAGGGCAAGGAAGGAAGAAGGAGAGAGGAAAAAGTACACCCTTTCTGAGCGGGAGCATGAGCGCAAGGAGGCTTGCTAGAATGCTGAGGGAGAACACAGACCTGTGGAGAAAGGGCCACAGCACGTCTATCCACAACACCAAGAGGAATCAGGCAGCTGCAGAGACAAGCAGAGAGGCCTGGGCCTACACTTCAGACCTACTCCTGCGATGGTGGAAGCACATGGCACACCTGGTTATGCAAGCTACAACCTCAAGAAATCTGGGCAGGCGCTGTGTTTCATGCTCACTGCACCGGGAGGATGTACATCATGGCAAGTACAGCTTTCGCTGAAGGGTGAGGTCCGACCACGAGGAGCAGCCCCTCTGACCAACCCCCTCCCCAGGACAGCAAACACAGACAGCCAGATTCCTTCTTCTAGCAGAGACAGCTACAATGTCCAGGCAGGTGTCTTCCGAGGGGCCCCATCGCAGAGACCCCCCGACAGCTGCACCCCCATGCCAGAGGACATGGAGATCCCCTGTCACAAATGGAGAAGAAAGCGGCAGCACCGTGACCAAGCCACCCAGCTCAACCTCCACAGAAAGCAGGCAGAGAGGCAGAGGCAACTGGAGGGCCAGAGCCCACACTGTCCTGTTGGAGTCAGGGACACAATCAAAACCAGCACAGATCTGCTCTCTCAGCTGGTCCACAGGAAGCATCCATCCTCGAACTGCGAAAAGCCCTTACCATTTACGATAGTGAGCCAGACCCTCATGGAACCTGCCAAGCCCAGTACCACGGTATGAAGCAGAAGGATCACAGCACTTCTGCACAACTCCCTCAAGGCCCAGCTGAAACCTGCTGCCTACAACACTCCAGGCTCTGCTCCTCCACCCCAGGCGATGTTCACAGCCCTTCCACGGGCATTCAACAGCCCCTCTACCCAAGACTATGAGCAGTACAGGACTTCCCCACACGCAGGAGGCAGCCCTTCCCAGTCCAGCCCAGTTGATCTCAGCGCCACAAGACGCCTCACCTTCGCCGAGCTGCAGCACCAGGACAGCCCCACTACACTCCTCCTTCCTCCACCCCACAGCCAAGCCCCTCAACAGACAATCGTCTTCAGTCTTGGGCTGGACATCCCAGGTTCCTTAATGAAGGCCTCTCCGCCGCACGGGACTTGAGTCAGCTCTCTGAGAGCTTCCGAACAGCACCATCCCCTGTTGTACTCTCAGGGCCAAGCACTCCAATGGCACCCAGGACCAGCATCCAGCCACCTCCACAGTCCATGGTGCTTGACAGCTGAGACCATGGACATAGCCTCAGAGTGACTGAAAATAGTTGCCAGAGACTGAGGTTCGTACCTGTCAACCTTATCTTTGCTATAAAGACACTTTACTTGGTTCATTTGCTTAATTAATAAAGCTACATTTTACTTAGACAGTTATTAATAAAGTTATCTTTGCTAAAGACCACTGGCCTCATTTTTTTTTACTTAATAAAGTGTTGTGAAAACTTGAAAAAATGATTAAGCCTTGCATGCATTGTGCGGATGGGTAGGATAGTTGTGGGATGCGTTAAGGATAGCTGTGGGATAGGTTAATATAGCTGTGGGCATAGGTAAGTGAATAGTTGTGGAGTTAAGGATAGTTTGGGATAGGTAAGGATAGCTGTGGGGAAAGGATAGTTGTGCGGAATGGATAACGATAGTTGCTGGGATAGATAAACCTCCGAGTGCAACCATAGTGGACCCTGTATGGTCCATCCTCCCAGCTTGCCAACACAATATGCCCTTTTTATTGAATAACAATTTATTCATTGATCAACTCATTTCAAAATAAACAAGGTCTTTATTAATGCCCGATTCATTGTAGGGCCACTTCAACATACATGGCACAATCTCATCAGTGTTATGAGACAGGCTCAAGGGAAGCCATCCCATAACCATTCTATCATCCTGTCTTTGACCACTCCATGCCGCCAGCGTGAGGAGTTTGCACCATGTGTTTCAGGAGGTTGCGCGATGCTTCTTTCCCCTCAACTTTTCATGTGATAGCTCTGTTGAGGCCCTGTTACAATCCCACGCCCAGTGTCTATCAGGTTTAGTCCTTGCACTCCATTCACCCAGGCTCCATGTCCCCACTGCCTTGTTGACGCGTCCACAGCCTGTTCTGCAACACTGGTGTAGTGGACGTCGCGCAGAGATTGTGCAGGATGACAGCAAGCTTCCACAATGCCCACATACAGGTCCCGCAATGGTGGTGAGAATAACCTGGAACCTGTGGCCAGGATGCACAAAGGACCGTTCTCCACCACTGTCTTGCCTTGGACAGCCTGTAGTTGAAGATCCTCTCTTCATGGGTGAGTATAAAACTGAAGTGTAGGGACTTCATGACGTAGGTCTGAGGGAGAAGGCGTTATTTCCCCATATTGGAAGTAGGCGGCACATCTTGTGTGTCATTGCGGCAGTGGTCCTGGATCTGAAAAAACCATTGATGAGGTTGCATTCCACGCCCTTCCTTGAGTCACTGATGTGTATACCTGGCTATCTGAAAGCTGACCCTTGTTGCTAAGATCGATGTACATGAAACTTGTATTCAGCATCAACCATGCAAAGAGGATTTGATACTGAAGAAGCCCTTGTAGTTGTAATAGAGGACCTGAGTTGGGCTTGGGAGCTTGCACAGGCCACGTGCTTTCCCATCATGCTTTCTAACAGAGTGGTGTGCGAAAGTCGGACCTCTCATGATAACCACTGTTCGCAACATTCCTCCTGCCTTCTATTCAGCTGGAGTGGACACTGAGTCCATATTCGGTTTCCGGACCGTATTCTAACTCCAGATGAGGATGTTGGCGTTGGGCCTTCACTATGCCGTGGACAAAAGTCACGACAATCTATATATCTGCCTAGACGCACACTTTCTTCTACTCTCTCTCTCTGGGTGGTGTGTGTCTGAGCACCATCTCCCACCGCAACTTAGCGATGCATGGGGTTTCGTCGTAAGTATAGCTCAATAAAGAAGGGCCAAAGAAGTGGGTTTGGCAGTCTCGTTAGGTCTAGGTAAGCACTACTCCAATCTGAAAGAGTGGGCTAGGTGGTCCAGGTTAGGACTCGAAAAAGTGTGGCGTTCTTCGCGGCTTCTGCTAGTCAACCCGTTGGTCCTCAAAAACGCTCGGTAGACAAATGTTGTAATGGAACAAACAATGCGTTTCTCCGTGGCTAGTAACCTACATAGAGAGGTTCTGGCGAAAATATGACAACTCAAAGGGAGTCTTAATGATTCTTCAGTCAGTGCACAAGGTGCGAGCTCAGCTCTTAGTTTCATTAAGAGTCAAACTCCACTCTCTGGCCGACTCAGAGAAGAACTAAATTCGAATCTAGACCCACTACACAGCTCCCGCCTGAAAAGTTGGAGACTGCTTCTTCTCTGTCTCTGTGCGTATATTAGGACATTAGACAAAGAAGCTGGAAACACTCTGAAAACAGATGGGACTTTAGTTCTCTTGGTTGTGTGAAATAAAAATAGATTCGCATACACGCATCATCAATTATAGGATCTGTGGTGTGTCCTGATCCAGTGGCGTGTGAGGAATCAATGTTGGACACTCATGGAGAGAGGTTTTTATTCTCCCTCATTCCTCCTCTCTCTCTCATCTGGAACTCTCTTAGGGAGTCTAGAATCAGATCGCTGAAGACCGTATTCTTTTCTTGCATACTATTTAGCTGTCTTTCTGAGGCTTAGAACTCAGTTATGCGAATATTTGGACTTTAATATATTCTTAGTCCCGACTTATAATTGCGGAACTACTCTAATCCTAGCTAGTTCTCCAAAAGTCGAAAGTAGAATTTGACCAGACATGGACGCAAAGAAGTAGAATGAAGCATGGGAAACCAAAACCATTATATGGTGCATGTGCTTCTGATACAACATACCTTGTAAAGACATTCCTGAACCACCATCTCCTGCTCACCTCATCTCAGACGAATTTGACGGAGACAGAAATAAAGGAAACAACGAGAAAAGTAAATCTACATGATGCCTATGGATTGCTAAAGAGTGAAATCCAAAGAATGAGAAGAGTTAAGAATAAGAAAGTGAGAATGCTAAATGAATCTATCGCAAAAAAATTACAGAAAAATGATGAAAATATTAAAACAAAAAATGATGGGGTGTAAATATGCGAGCCGCCCGAATATTCCTAAAAAATTCCGGAGGAAGAAGGGCGATATATAGCGAAAGAAGAAAGAATGTATTGTTCAGAAGAGATGAGTAAGACAAATAAATAAGAGTACCTAGTCTATTTAAAACGAGCTTGTGAAGCAGGAGTTGTAGCCGCTGAGAAGAGAAGATCAGTAGACAAATAGTGTGGTGATGTGATTGAGTTGGTTAGATAGAATAAGTGTTCAGAGGATCTGTGTTAGCTCTTAGATTTCAAAATATAAGAGAGGAAAAAGCGACTATAAATTTGGCTCTGCGGATAATGATAAAAGATGGTGGGCTGTTATTGTTTTGGAATTACCAGAGGAATAAAGATGTATGGGATGAAGTAGCATGAAAGGTATATCGAGTTTATACAAGATATGCGGTGAGAAATTAAATTACCCAAAGGAGTACCATATTAGATTTACCAAAAAATCCATCAAAACCACAAATATTACAAGTGCGAAGAGAGAAAAACATTGAAATATAAAGGCAAAGAGATTGTGGTTTAAAACAAATACCTAGAGAGTGAGAGAGCACTCACCCACACCCCACCCGATTTCTGACTAAACTCTACTGGAAAATGAAGTGAACTATAGATGGCTGATACCAGAAGGGAAATCTTTACGTGGCAAGCAGAGGACATAGAATTGCATTCAATTGAAAAAGCAGAACTTTCTACGCAGAATTTTTTGGAAGAAGAAGAGAGGAGCAGAGAAAGAATTGGTCTCATAATATTGTAGTGTACTGGTAGGAACAACTCGAGATACTGCGAAAAAGAGAAAGGAGTTGCAGGTGGACAGGTTAGAACACGTAAATGAACAACGTGAATGAGAGACCACTGAAGCATGTTAGATCTAACAATACCCACCCATAATCATGGAAGAAAAAAAAATCTGGATTACAATGAATATAAATGGACTAGACTCAGCTGTTGAATACAGAAGGAAACCTTTGCATATAATAGGATGTACAATTAAAATTTTATGATATAATTTGCTTACAAAGAAGTTCATATTAAAAAACAACATGAGCAATTGTTAATACCAACCAAAATTAGGAAAATATTTACTTCGTTTGACTCAATGTTAGAAAAGAGGGAGTGCGTTCTTCTTTAATTAAACCAGCGAGCGACTCTTCATTCGCAGGCGAAAACACACTCGTCTGAATCTACTCCGGCGTCACCTTCGTAATCGCCATCGGATGGTCTGTTGATGAACGGCTCTACCGGCACGTGTCAACCAGAACCAATTCAGTTATTAACCAAAGGATCGGAAATAGAAATGGACGCTCAATAATAGAAAAAAAGTAACTCCTGAAATTGCAATTCATCGCTCCGACATGATATAGAACAACCGAAGAGTTTTTACCAAACCAAAGTAACGTACATAATGTGGAAAAATAGACTGATTATGTCAATATAATTATGATGGGATTTATGGAATTCGTGCACCAATTTAAATTGGATCCATATAACAACAACCAATAAAACAAAATAGAAAAGATTTTCTCCCTAAATCTTTTTTTTAAAATGACAGATGAATTAACCTTAAAAGATATTTGGAGAGAAAGAAACGTTAAAGTTAAACAATATACTTTTTACTCTAAAGACATTCTATCATGGTCCAGATTAGAATACTGATTTGGGATTCAAACAGAAAATTAATATCCACTATTCAAGAAACAAGCATTGAAAATAAATACTTGGCCAGGACCATAGTCCATATGACAATTAAATGGAACGGACCAAAAAAAAAGATCGAGAATGACATAAAGAACACTTATTTTAAATGGAGAAGGACTTTATACAATGGATGGAGAAGGAATTAGTCTTTTTCTTTAAAGAAAATAAAAAAAGAAGATACTTTTCAATACAGAATGTCGGGATAACAATGAAGGGCATATGCTAGAGGTTGATAATTAGGATTATACAAGAAAAAAAAGATTATTAGGAAAAGGACAAGCCTCCAAGATCTTGGAAGACGAAATAAAAGACTTGAAAAAAAGAATTACAGAAAAAATGCCACAAAGAAAAAAAGGTATTAAATTGAAACGATTGTAATTAAGCATAAAATGGAATTAATAGGGAAAGAAGAACTGGCACAGAAATTAGAACTTTAAACAGAATTATTTTTGGAAGATGGCAAATAAACCAGGGTAGATGGCTAGCATATAAACTGAGAAAGGAGAAGGAATCAAGAAAAATATTGAAACTAATAGCATGATCAAGGCCAAGTCTGTTGTCCGGTAAAATTTTTAAAAGGAAGGAAGAAAAGGGGAAAGGGGGGAAATTAGAAAAAAAGCGAGCAAATTATCGAGATTGTTTTGATGGCAACTATAAAACAACGAGAACATTGATGAGGATATAATTAAACAGTATTTACAGAATGTTAACTACCGAAGAAATACCTAAAGAGACTGAAAAGATAATTGCTTAGAAAGTAATATTACCAATCGATGGAACTTAAACGAAGCATTTAAGAGGACCAAAAACAATGGCGAAAGCACCAGGCCAGATGGGCTTCCGTGCAGAATTCTATCAAAAAATTTCAAGAAGTCATTGAAGCCATCCCATTGTTAGAAGTTTTGAATGAAGTTTATGTTAAAGAAGAGGACACCTAAAAACCCCATATTGGTCAGAGCGGCTTATATTACACTTATTAAAAAAGAAGAGACTATTCCGTTGCAAATTAAGAATTATAGAAACCTATTTCCTTATGAATGCAGATTATAAAAATCTTTGCTTCAATTTTAGCAGAAAAGACTGAAAAAAAATATTTAAATAATTTTATTCACTCAGATCAAAATGGATTTCTGCCAAAGAGACAAATTGAGACAATCAGAGAGTTAATCTTGGATACCTTGGAAATATTATGAGGCTCATCCTGCAAGCGCAAGAATGGCCTTGATATTTGCTCTAGATGCTCAAAAGCGCTTTTGACAACGTGAACATGGAGATTATGTTATTACTATTGACACAGATGGGGTTTTGCCAGAAAATTTATTCAAGCATAGAAGCCCATATATAATAAACAGACAGCAAAGTAATATGGAGGGAGAATTTACAGATCTTATTAATATAAGAAAAAGGCACAAGACAAGATGTCCTCTAGTCTCCTTGTTATTCGGTATTGACTCTGGAAGTGTTAAAATCAGAAATATTAGGATATAAAAGTATTAAAAGGAATGAAAATTAAAAAAGAAGAATTTAAACTACAAGCTTTGCTGACGACTTAGCTTTTATTCTGGAAGACCCGTTTAGAAACCGCTCCAAAGTATTGGAAAAGATAGAGACATATGTGTGAATGGCGTGGCTGAAGATAAATAAAGAATAAAACAAAGACTTCTAACAAAAAAACATGTTATTGAGACAAGAGAAGAATGGACAGATCTTTTCGAAAATTCCAAGTTACAAATTAAGGTTTAAGTTATACTGGGATATATTTGACGGCAAGAGTAGCACATTAAAAAGAGGAAATAATTATACTTAAACTCAAACAACAGATAATTACAACTTGAAGAATGGGAAAACTTGCAATTGTCCCATTAAGGAGGGAGAATTCAACAATTGAAGATGAATAATTGACCCAGAATTTTATTCTCTTTCAAACAATACCAATTAGACTTGGGAAAAGACTATTTTGAAGATTTAAATAAAATCATGTTGAAGTTTATATGGCAAGGTAAAAGAGCCCGAGAATAAAGTTAAAGCTTTTGCAAGATGCTAGAATGTTATGAGGAGGTTTCGCATTGCAATTGGATACTGTATTGATCAAGCTGAAGTTTGATGTGGGTCAAAGAATGGATAACATTACGAAAACATTAGATTGTTACATTAGCAAGGCCATGATTTTACTGTTGGGCTGGCATGCTTTTTTTATGGTACAAGGGAACAAACACAGGGGTATTTCAGAAGACATTGATATATGGGAGTCTTGTGGTTAAATTGGCGAAAAGATTAAAAAAACAAATGTTATTTTGAAAATCCAGTTGGTTATCGACTATTGAAAAGCATTTTCCTATCTGATGATCTATAAAAAGCGAACAAAACCAGTTAGATATGGGGAATTGTATAGAGAAAAGGGTGGACTTAAATCGATTCCAAAACTTAGAGAACAAGTATAAAGTCGAACTAGGTTTTCGATTATGCGGCAAATACACTCAAGACTATGATGAAGATTTTAAAATTGGAAGGATTTCTATGAATAAACAGACTATTTAGAAAGCATATTATGGGTACTGATGAGCAAGTGATTAAAAACACTATTAATGGTCTATTTATGAGGAATTAAAGTTAGAGAAAGAGACAAGTTAAAGAAAGTATGATGTTGGGGGAAAAATTTGGATATTGGGATGATTTAGACGAAATGGCAAAAATTATGGTCTCAAAAATTATAAAATTGACAATGTCAACAGCATATAAAGAAACTTTTGTAAAGATGTTTTACAGTGGCACTTCCCCCCGACAAGAATAGCAAGAATGTTCAAGAACAAATCTGAAAAGTTGAAATGTCATCAATACCTGGCTCATACATCATATTGGTGGGAACTTAGTGAGGCATGCTAGAAAAATATTGACTAAAATTCACATATGGTTGGAAAAAAATGACAAAGAAACACATAGACTTGAAACCAAGATTTTTTTATTTGGGAATTTACCTGACACATATAATAAATAATTGAAAATATTGATTGTAAATGATTAACAGCGGCTAGGATGTTATTTGCTAAAAATGGAAGAAGGAGAAAAATACCATTACAGAGAAAGAAATTATTAAGAAAATACTGGAATGTGCTGAGATGAGTAGATTGACATTTGAAATTAGAGGAGCAAGAAGATAAACAATTTTATGAAATTTGGATCTTTTTTATTCAATGGACTAGATGATAAAATACTGATAAATTAGAACATAATACTATATCTATAAAGGTTTTAGGATGATTTTTATGATTATTTGATTTGATATAGAATAAATTGTTTAAAGTATTGATATCTTCACAAAGCCATGCCGATTTAAAAGATACTCAAATAAAATTCTTTTTTTTTTTTAAATATTAGGATATGATTATAATATGAATTGTTATGCAATATAACGACATTGACACTACAAAATGGAAATGCACAAAACTGAGAACCCAACCGACACACAGGAAGTATATATGAGAATAGATGTTTTTTAATGTTAGTATGTTTATGTGTGTTTGTAGAAAATTAATAAAATTCTTTTAAAAAAAAAAAAAAATGGATTGATGTGAAGAGCAAGAACCAAGGCGAAGAGATCTGTACACCACGGCTGCTACTCAACTGAGATCCAGTGATTTTCCTCCCCCGTTTTATAGGAAAATATTGTTTTCCGCTAAGTGTCCTTCCACATATTCTAGGCATTACTACAGACATCCTAAATATCCAAGATACATCCCATATACAACACGTTTTGTCCATATTAATCCTTATATACAAGATGCATACGCTTTACATCCTTTCTATTATATGCTACTAATGCGTGTGCGACTTCCATGTACCTTTCGCTTCCTCGCCCCTTTCCATTTTCAAGCTGCCAGCGGATTCTGAGTTGCGAGGATGTCCAGAGGATGCTGAGAGGATACAGCGGAACGTTTAATTGATGACAACGGATGTATGAACGTTTGTTTCCCCATATATGTCGTGATGTACAAATGTACATCGTACGCGGCGGAAAGTTCATCCACTCAAAAAGTTTTGTGCAGCTCAAAACTTCTTGTGCGGATGAAATCACAGTGGATGGATGCTCAACGGATAGAGCGTATGAAACACATATGCAGTTAGTACACAACGGATGCATCGCGTTTTCCAATGGATGGCAAGCTTTTTTGTCCATTTTACATGCTCTTTGCATCCAATGGTGCAGTGGGACAGGGGCTTTAGATCATGGCACCTGGCCCTCTCAATTCCTGGCAAATAGATAGGGAAGAAATTGAGGTAGTGGCAGATTTTATTTTCCTGGGCTCCAAGATCATTGCCGATGGGGACTACAACCAAGAAATTAAAATATGCCATCTCCTGGGGAGAAAAGCTATGGCAAATCTAGACAGCATACTAAAAAAGTAGAGACAACACTCTGCTCTTGTAGCATTAGTTTCTGGTCAGTTAAATATTTCCAATATATTAAAAACTGAAATCTATGTTTGTTTCTCCTCTTATTTACTCCTTCCATTTTGGCTTAGCACTATCACTAATGTAGAGAAGGTTTTCATTGTAGTAATGTAGACATAAAATTAAATGAACATTGCAAATTTTGAAGTGGTTTATCATGGGAATGATTTCCAGAGAGACAGATTTCAGCATCTTAGAGCATCTCCAGTGATTTTCTGCATCAGTTTTGCTAATATGGTTTTTAGATGAATATTACCAATATCAAATTTTTAAAAGCTTTAGCCTTATCCACACCCCATATTTCTACTCCTAATTAGCCCATGTAGACTGAATAGGGAGATTACTAAAAAAAAAAACCCCAAAAACCTTACCATTCCATCAGAGATGTGAACATTAAAGCATAAGAAGTTGCAAACAACAAGAAACTTAGAAAAATGTGGGGAGGAGAATTATTCAGAACACAGAGTTTCAGTCTAAAGGGCCAATCTAAAACCAGAAATGACTTCCAAAATTGACAAAAATAATTGTAGGAAAGTAGAATCACCAATATCTTTCATGATTCAGTTAAATTCAAACAGGAAATAGCTAGAGATAAAGAAAAAAAACAAAGGTAGTTTTTAAACAGATGTACCAAACAGAACAAACTGTTTGTTAATAGGTATTTACATTTCAAGATCTTTACCATGGATAATGGATCTCTATAATTTGTTTTAATTTGAGAAGATCTAGGAGAATGAAAATGATTTTTCATAAAGATTAGATAAGTATTCTTGATATAGCAATAAGGGCCAGCCAAAAAAGTCATGCTCCTGACATCCAAAAATAGTCATGCTCCTCCCCTTCTCCCCATGTGTTAGTGTTTGTCTGTTCTGGAATCGTGAGGAACAAAGTTCTGTTTGGCATTTATTTAGTGGGAACAAAATACATAAAATAGCATCTAGTATTTTCTAAGTGTTCTAAATGTTTGATCAGAATAAGTTGAAAAGCACAGAAATATTATGAATGAATTAAGCATATTAAATTTAGAGAATAATTAACAATAAACAAAAATGAAACTTATTTTTGAAAAAGACTCAGGGTATAAATGTTGGGATGATTACTAAATCTATGTTTAAATGCTCTGTTGGTGATCTGGATCTGATCACCACAGCTAGCTGTTATTTCAAAAGTATCTTAATCTGTGGCTCTTTCATGGAAAAGCCACTCTTATTTGAAACAGGTTTTACATTTTGGAATGTCTTTACTTTAGCCAAAAAGAATCTCAGTCCTTCAGTATCATCATTCTTATGGCTATCATTGTTAACATTCAGGTATACAACAAAATAAATATTTTAGATAGCATAATGTAACTTAGGTGATGAAAAACTTCTAGTCATTATGAGTTCTCCAACTGCAAACATTGTACAAGTTCTGTGGACCATACCCTCCAGTTAAATCAATGGCAGTGCCTGACAATTATATGTTCTTGTAACTTTGATATTCTTATATTCTCAATATTTTATTTATTAATTTATTATAGGACATAGTATGCAGTTCAGATCTCCTAAAAACATAATTCTGATTTTCTAACCTTTTGTTTTTCTATCTATTGACTCATGTACCCAGCAAGTATAGCTAGTATATTATTATTTGTAAATAACTTTGTAACTGGAAATCAGTAACACATTGTGTTAATATTTAGCATTGTTAAAGCAGTGGTCACCTTCAGCAGAAGTCAACAGAGGTGGATGGAGTATGGCTGTATCATTAGGGATAAATAGAACCTTCTATCATCTATCTGACTATCTATCTTCTGTCTATATCTATCGATTATCTATCTATCTATCTATCTATCTATCTATCTATCTATCTATCTATCTATCTATCTATCTACTTCCAAAATGCTACTAATCCACTGAAAAATTCTTTTTACAAGGAAGGCTATAGCTTGTTTTGAATATTTCTTCTTTTGTATATAAAAAAACATTTTGATAAAATGGGAAAAACTGCAACTATTGGGAGAATATCCCGAATTAAGATGAATATATTGCCTAGAGTTTTATATTTATTCCAGACAATTCCTATTCAATTAGGGAAAGAGTTTTTTG
>BHFT01058936.1:0-16584 GCA_004320025.1 Laticauda laticaudata
TATCCTTCTGTTCATGCAACCTAGATTGTCTTTTTTTTTTTTCTGCTGTTGCTGCTGCTGCACAAGGCAAACTCATATTCATGTGGTTGTCTACTAGGACTCCAAGGTTTCTCTCACAGTTTTGGATATGGAAATTCATATTTCTAGGGGTGGGATTCAACCGCCGTTACTACTGGTTTGGTGATTACATTCTGCGTGTGCATGCGCACTTTGCGCACATGCATGCCTGATGCACGCTGTGCACATGTGTAAAATAACCTTAGACTGTGCCTCCTGGACAAAAAGCACTGCATGCAGGTGTGCAGCATTTGAAAAGCCACTTTTTTCCTGCTTTTTTGAACCTCAGTTGTGCTGCGCAAAGCAGCTGAGGTTGAAAAAGCAGGAAATAAAGAACAGGTAAGAGCCCAGGTGGGTGGGTGGGCCAAACAGCAGCAAACACAGAACCAGTTCTGTGTCTCCTGCTATTCAGAGCTACCAGCTCTATAGAACCCGACAGAACTGGTAGCATCCCACCCCTGTATATTTCCATATCCAAAACTGTGTGAGAGACCTTGGAGCTTCATATTTCCATATCAGTTGATTTCCATATTTCATATGTTTATATCATAAATTCAATTTGGGATATGGAAATTTTGATTTTGAATATGAAAGTTCATTGCATCCATAGGAAAAAGGCTCATGTTAGTTAAATGTAATGAATTTATTTCCTTGTTTGAATTTTTGAAACTCACACTAAGATGAAAATATGATAGGAACCAATAGTGAAGTGGTTAGCATGTTGAATCTAGTCTAATGAGACTCAATTTAAAACTCTGCTTGACCACACATTTTGCTGGCTGGATTTGGGTCAATTGTTTCCTCTAAAACCAAGATATTTCATAATGTTTTAACTAGGAGAAAATGAGAGCAAAACTCACATATTTCTCACAAAAAATGTAATAAATGATTGAAGAAACAAATAAATAATATAATGCTATTAATAAGTAAATTTATGCTGCAAGCACAATTTATTTTGATGTCCAGTGTAGTAACTAGAGTTTTAAAGACAAGTCCTCAATTTTTCTGTTACTAATTTCTGTGAAATCACATCAGGATAAAGACATCCTTAACCATTTCAAATATAGATAATTTTTCAGTGTCCCAATACAAATGGGACCTTTGGGTTCTTTTCCAGCAGAGTACACTCCAAAATGTCCGAGCTAGGTTCCAAGTTCTCCCATTTAACAAAAACCCTGGAGATCAATGGCTAAGCCTTGAGGGCAGAGTGGTTGCCTCTGAAGGCTATCTGCTGAAAGACTAGTAATCTTTCTTATGCATCTGGTTGACTTCTATGCAAACAGACTGCTAGAGTTAATGAACTAGGTGCCTGATCCAACATACTACAACTAAAATGATTATCTTCTTATGATTCTTGAATCTACAATGCAAATAGCTCATGGCCTTCAAAAGCACTTCAATTGATTATCAGTCTTCAGCATTGCTTGTCATCTTGGCTACTTGAAGATGGATACACTTCAACATGCAGCATTCCCCAGGTTGGCTGGGGAATGCTAGAAGTTGGATTTTCGATCATATTGTTCTACCGATTCAAAGTTTTTTGGAGAAACACAATTTCACCGTACTACTACAGCATAAACACTCTGAGTTTGCCTCTGTTTAATCATACCCATCCGCTTTCTTCCAGTGCTGTATCTATTAGCATAATCATTTATCTGAATCTCTTGTACTGTTTGTAGCAGCATAACAAAGAGATGAAACATCTCATCAATTAGAGTTTCATATTTGATGTTCCAAAAAAAGGCTTAATTTTCTTTATTGAAAGAAGAACATTTGCAAAATAAGTATCAACCTTATGTAAACATTCCTTCTCATATTGGATATTGAAGACATGGAGAACAAGGAGAATTGTATTTATTGAATGTTGTTCCAAATTTCATATACGTACTTTCTGTATAGGTGAAAAAGGCATATGTATATGAAACCAAGGACAAAGAATATATTTTCATTCAGTTACACAGACATAGGTCCATCTTTTGTCATGCAGATGTTGGGAACAGGTACTCTAGAAATATAACTATTGGAGAGGAATCAGTGAGCAAAATCTTCTATCTTCTGCAGAAAAAGTGTTTCTTTTTGTATTAATGAAAATATATTTAGCTGATTTGTTTGGACGAAATAGTCATAATCTTGGGTAGGCCATACAGCATATGCAATCAGGAATATCTCCATTTCCATCATTTATTTCTTTTCCACTCATATTTTTGAAAAATCGTGAGATAATTCCAACAATAGGACACCAGCATTCCTTCAGATTCTGTTAATACACATGTAAAGATTATCTATCTGGAGATGTAGGTTATCAGTGAAAGTGTGGAAAACAGGAATATATATGAATATGATAGCAGTGCCAGCTGACTATAGAGGAGTAAAATTAATGTCTTCCTTATTTAGAATGCAACATTTTATTGTCAAAAATTGCTTAAATGCCCATGTCAAAGATCTTCTCTGGAACAGTATTTTATTTTCCAAAACCTTTGATTCGTCAGGTCAAGGTTATTACATATCCAAAATAATTCTTTGTTTCTAAAGTTTGTTTCAAACTTTAAATCAAGCCCATATCAATATAATATTTTCAAAATCTTATTTTTCCATTATACCCAAACAGAAATCTAAATAAAGCCATCTTAAAATTATATTTGGCTTCTCATTATCTGCAAGACCCAAAGGATTTATAAAAGCTATCCAGAAAAGGAAACTCACATCCTATTGCACATTTGGATGGTCTTTTAGCATCCCACATTCATGATGAAAGGAGCCATATATGAAGTTCAACCATAGAACAAATTATGAGAAAGACTTCTTGATCCTGAGAGTAGTTCCAGTCTGTTTACTGGCTTTTCTTTTCACTGTGATCAACTCCATGAAATGTAGTCATCTTCAGTTCATCATTACTGTTCTTGGTAGTCTTGCCAAAGTCTGAAAAAGTATCAGAATATAAATAAAACTCTACTTATTCTATAACTCTCAGTGTACTTTACCTAGGCTTCTTGGTCCAATCTATAGAGTAAACAAAAATCATTGTTTTTATATGTGTGATTCATTTAATTTTGTTTTTTATAATATGTAAATATGATTTTGTCATCTGGATAATTGCCTATGGAGATTTTCAATCATCCAAGTCATTATTGTCCGAAAGGTGCTTTTTTCAAGAAGCAACTGGACTTGCTTTGCTTCTCAAAGAAGTGAAAGGTCTTCAAGAAAAAACAAAAAAAAGTCCAGTTGCCTCTTGAAAAAAGATCTTTGGAGACAATGATGTATCCTAATGTCTTAGACTTAAATTAGTTAAATATAAAGAATTATTAGACTAGCAAGGAGCATTAAAATTAAACCAAAAATTGAAGGTATAAGGAATAGAGATAGATTGGTGGCCATATCTACAAATCCAAACAAGGTGTAAGAAAGATATAGAGCAATATGGGATACACAAAGATTAACAGGAATTAGATAAAATATTACAGGGGACAGAGGAAAAAATGATTACTAAAATGTATAACGATCTCTTAAGATTTTGAATAGAAGAAGAAACGGTAAAGGAGACTATGATAATCTGGGCAAAATTTTTTGGATATAGCATTGATTTGGGAAATTGGGAAAAATTATGGGAAATAAATTACAAATTTATATTATCATCAGCCAATAAAGAAAATTTGTATAAAATGTTCTATTGCTGGCACTTATCTCTGGCAAGGCTGGCTAAAATGTTCTCTCACAGATCTGCAAATTGTAGGAAATGTGACCATGAACAGGGAACATTTTTCCATATTTGATGGACCTGCCCTAAAGCTAAGAAATTCTTGAAGAATTGGCTAGAAGAAATTACAAAACAAAAAACTGAACTGAAACCAGAGATATTTTTATTGGGTAAATTAAAATATAAAATTGGCAAAAAAAAAATCAATACACCATATATAATAACTGTGGCAAGAATTGCCTTCACTCAGAATTGGAAATATGACAATATTCCTTCTGACACCATGATAATAAAAAAGGTTTTAGAATGTGCAGAGACGGACAGGTTATCAATGGAATTGAAAGATAGAAGAGAAACAGAGTACCATGAGATTTGGAACCTATGGTATAACTGATTAGAAGGTAGACATAAAACAGATGGATGAAAGAATAGGTAGGAGTTTTGGTAACTATGGAAATAATACTGTGTATAACCATGTAAATAATTATGTAAATAACTATGTTAATTTGAATGTAGGAATAACTGTAATACTTAGTAGTAACCTACACATTTAGAAATATGTCAGTGTGGGTGAACACCATTATAAATACACTGTAATGAGTGAAATGTATTTTTAAGTGTAGAAATATGTTCAATAAATATTATTTTAAAATAGAAAAAAAAGAAAAAAGAATCTTTGGGCCATGGTGGTGCATAGTTAGAGTGTGGTACTGCAGGCTATTTCTGCTGACTGCTGACTGCCTGCTATTTGGCAGTTCAAATCTCACCAGGCTCAAGATTGGCTCAGCCTTCTATCCTTCCAAAGTCAGTAAAATGAGGACCCAGATAGTTGGGGACAGTGATGAGATTCAGTTTTTTTTTTACTACCGGTTCTGTGGGCATGGTTTGGTGGGTGTGGCTTGGTGGGTGTGGCAGGGGAAAGATACTGTAAAATCTCCATTCAGAAGTGGTATTTGCTGGCTCTGTGAACCACTCAAAATTTCCGCTACCGGTTCGCCAAAGCTGGTCAGAACTTGCTGAATACCACCTCTGGTTGAGGGCAATATGCTGATTATTTAAACTGCTTCGAGAGGGCTATAAAAGCACTGTGGAGTGGTATATGTCTAAGTGCTATTGCTATCTGAATGATTGTTTCTTCAGTGAACTGTGGGCTGTTAGTTGGCATGGCAGGCAGTTAGCACTCACCATTTCTGGTGTAAGTTTAGGGAAGGCTGTTCAAAGACGTTTTTTTACTATCAGTTAAAAATGTATTTTTTATTGATTCTATCTATTTAGAGTCTGAAGGATATTGCAGGGGAACAAAGGAGCAAAAATTAATATTAAGTGCTCTGTCCGGTGCATTCAATAATTTCTGATTATGACATATGTTATCATATGGTACTTGGTTTCCCCCTTCCTCCTTTTTGGCCTTTTTTAATGTCAGACTGAAATTAGGCCAATTGGTGCAACCTGACTAGTTCTGGTTCCTGAATTTCTCTATAAATTTTCTACAAGTTCTCATGTGGAATGCATCATATAGACCAGTGGTGGGATTCTAATTTTTTTACTACCAGTTCTATAGGCGTGGCTTGGTGGTCATGGCAGGGGAAGGACACTATAAAATTTCCAGTCAGAGGTGGCATTTGCCGGTTCTCCGAACAACTCAAAATTTGTGCTATCGGTTCTCCAGAACTGGTCGGAACCTGCTAAATACCACCTCTGATATAGACCTAATAATTATTTTATAACTGGGGAGAAACAATACTTCTCTTTCAGTTTTTCACTCTGCTACACTTTATAATTCATAAAATTAACTTGGATTGAATTTATATTTATATACTTAAATATGCAGGGAAATGCAAGGAAACACATTGTGATGGCAACTTTAGCCCTGTAAAAACAGATCAAGGATCTCACTGGGCATGTTTATAAGCAGACCTTTCTGGTGTGTTGGACATTTTTATTTTTAACCTTAGATAATTGCTTTGAGTTTTCCTTGGAGATATAGTTAGTGCTACATTTTTTGTTTATTTGTTTGTTTGTTCCTAGAGAGACTAATATGTTCTTAGTGCTTAGAAGCCTGTCAACTTCTGTAGCTTAGTATCTCCTAAGTATATTAAATATCTCTCTGTTTCCAAGGCCTGATATTGGGAAGCTGATATCTTGTGGTGCATCTGTTTAGAGGCAGATGAATCAATAATGCAGGGCCTGTAGGGCAGGAAAGTAATCTGACCCCCTAGAAATGAAGGTCACCAGGAAGAATGTCTCTAAGGCACATTAACATTCAATCAAACCCTTCGTCTGATTCCAATGCTAATAACTGGGAAAACCTGGACTGAAGATATCTACACGGAGACAGGTAGTTGGACACCATTCAGCAGGGACAAAGTTATTATCCAGGTCACTTTATTTGAACATTTTCTCCATTTAAAGGCTGGAATGGTTCATAGGAACATACATAAGAAATGTACTTTGATTTTTCTGTTAAGTCATTATTGGGCTTTTTACATTTAAATTGGAGACAGGAAGGTATTAACATGAATAGGAAAAGAGAGGTGTAGCATTTAATTTGCTAACATTCTGCTTGTTTCTGAATGGAATTCAGATATGAAAAGGTCTGATTTAGAATACAGACACTACTCACAACTCTTCATTAACCATGTATTTATACATATAGTCTTCATTAGCCATACATTTATTTATGTAGCCTCATCACTAGATGGCACTTCATAGACTAAGGATGAAAAAGAGAGATTCCCTACTGCGAATTTTGACTCAAAGACCCTCATATGCCTCTTCAACTTATCAAATTAAACATCAAAAGGCATCTAGGCAATCTGTCAGAATTTTATAGCTTGAGATCACAATAACTAAGATAAACTTGTTGCAACTTTGCCCCCTCTTCATCAATGGAAGGGAAGCTGTCTGGTTTAAGGGAACTTTCCTAGATCAAGAAGTAGAAATCAGGGGGTGAAGCTCCCAAGCACATAGCTCCGGAGATAAGCACCCACCTTTGTCTCCTTTGAATTGCTGCCAATAACTAAAGTGCCAAATTAACTTTAAAAGCAAAACAAAATACAAAGTCCACACAGAGCTTCAAGGTTTAATCTGAACAGAACAAATGATGTTGCTTCCAGAAAATGTTCCTGTCCCTTTGCACTTCCTTTATACCTTATGGGAGGGGCAATCACCTCCAAGCCTTACTCTCAAGTCACCTCTTTTGTCCCAGCTGCTCTTGCCTTCTAGCGGCTCTGCGTACACATGCACGGGGAACAGGCTCCCCTTGTTCCTCTTCCTTGCTGCTGGAGGCCCAAGAGTCAATACACTCCCAGATGGCTCTGGCCCCATCTCTGTATCGGACACAGGACCCTCGTCCAAGTCCTCCCCAGAAACCCGGACTGGCCCATGTTCTTCCCCACTGTCCAATTCTGCTGCCGTCTCCACAGGCTGCTGGTAGACCACAACAAATACTTCCTTGCAGGAGGGTGTGGTGTCTTAGCATTTTAAGAAACTGTGGGCTTCCCTCTTCTTAAAAAGTCATTGCTGGATTCCGTCCTGTTGCATAATTTTTGATCTGTCTTCAATCTTCTCTTTATGGGGAAGGTTATTAAAAAGGTGGTAGTATAGTAGCTCCAAAGGTTGCTGGATGAAATGGATTATAAGAGCAGGAATGACAAACTGATGGCCCATGGGCCAGATGTTTCACATGCAGGCCATGCCCACCCCAGTTCCATGAATGGGAAAAACATCGTGAAATATCATATGATGGCAACGTGATGCAGTGAGTTTGACACCCATGATCTAGACCCTTATCAGTCAGGACTCAGGCCTGGATATGGGACAGAAACGGCATTGATCATGCTTTTTGATGATCTTTTATGGGAGTGGGATGGGAGTAATGTATCTATCCTTGCTCTACATGACCTCTCAGTGCCCTTTGGGATACCATTGCTTTGATACCATTGCCCTTGGTATACTTCTGAAATGGAATTACAGGGCCTATCAAGTGGCTTATTTGATTGTGTATTGTTGACACAAGGGTGGAGGTTATTGGTTTTTTTATTGTTTTATATTGGGATTTTATTCTTTGTAAACTGCTCAGAGTCACTGAGAGTAAGTGGGAAGCCATACAAATCTTTTAAATAAGTAAATAAATAAATTTATTAAAGGTTAATTCAAAACTCAAAAAAAAGTATTCTCCGTGCTCATTTCACTAAGGTCAATGGTGAAAAGCTAACACTAGGCGTTTTTGAGTTCCAACATTTAGAGCAGGGGTGTCAAACTTGAGGCCTGCAAGCTGGATATATCATGTGCTGACCATGCCCACACCTGATTTTGTGAGGGGGAAAAAGTTGTGGTACATCATGTGATAACAATATGACATTACGAGTTTAACACCCATGATTTAGAGGGTAAAAATTATCTACCTCTGATATTTATTTATTTTTAGCTGTATATTAAATTTGTTTGCCTCCCATCTTGTTGCAAGGTGGTACTACCAAGAATGAAAATTCAACTCTAATTAAAATTCTAATGATGATTTTGAGTGTTGTTAGATTGAGGCTGCTAAAGAGCTTGGCCTTAAGAATTGTGGTCTTTGCATGCAATAGTTTTTTGACCTCAGCTACAAAAAAAAAAAGAATAAAAAACCCTCTGCCTTATGTGCCATTCTGCATGACTGGATTAATGAATACAAGAATAATAAGCCTCTGAGGTGATTTACATGCATTGATTAAATGTCAGTACCAAAATGCAGTAGGTTCAATTACCGTAGACACAACAAAGAAAGGCAGAAAGATTGTTGCCATTGTTTGAACAAGTTATTTTCCAGTTCTCTTAAGCACAGGATTATGTTCCTTCCTTTAACCAAAGAAGGGACTCTAAATAATTTAAATATGGAATGAACTGATGGGAAAGGAGACCACATTTAACAAGTTGCAGGGCAGTTGACTATTATTTAATTGCATTTGAATTTACTCAGGTCCAGCTACTTTGCAAGATCTATGTGCTCACCCATTATTATATTTTTCAAACCCAGGAACCAAGCTGTTTACTCATTCATTATATTATGTGGAATCTAGGTAATCTTTCTCATCAAACCCACACCTTAGATGGCATTCCAGATTTATTTTTGCATCTTGCATTGTTTTAATTGTTTGGTTTTCAAAATTCCATACTGTGTAAAAGAAGAGGGGCACTTTACAAGGATGAAAAGCTACAGTTGTATGTCAGTATTGTGCATTCTTCTGAAGCAGAAGCACTGTATACTTGCCTCTTTGTCTATGCTACAAATTCCAGATCCTCTTTAAATCAAGCATGAAACTGCAACTTGAACAGCCACCTGTAAACTATTGTCCAACAATGTGCTAATTGTTGATGTTGGGTTCAGTCATAAACAAGTCTTCATGATATGATGGATATAATTTTCACAAGAATGGCTGCCAGTGATTGCTTACATTTTCTAACTTCATGCTTAATATTCAGAAATATGTCTAGCCACTTAGTTTTTTTGTCAGCCTCATTCTTGATTGACTTCAATTTTTTTCAAGCATCTGGATCTTCTTCATGATTCTTGGCTTCATATTACTTTCCTATCACTAGTTGCCACAGATCTTGCAACAACAGCTGTCTCTTCTATCCTCCATTCAGAAAGAAAGAAAGAAAGAAAGAAAGAAAGAAAGAAAGAAAGAAAGAAAGAAAGAAAGAAAGAAAGAAAGAGAAGGAAGGAAGGAAGAATGGAGGGAGAGAGGAAAGGAAGAAGGTAGGGATGGACAGACGAGAGGAAGAGGAAGAGAGGAAGGAAGAAAGCTTTGTGTGGGGGCTTCACCCAGGGGATTCAAAAATTTTAACAAACAGTTCTGTGTGGCTTAGATAGTGAGTATGGCTTGGTGATCATGTGACTAGGCTTGGTCATATTATTGGCTGGGTGTGGCCAACTCTATATCAGTCACATCGAGGGACGCATCTCCTCACCTGGCCTCTCAAGACTGGGGATGCTGCAATAGTTGTAAGTGTGAAAAATGGTCATAAGTCACTTTTTTCAGTGCCATTGTAACTTTGAATGGTCACTCCACACAAGCAAAGTACCAGCAAAGGAGGGGAAAAAAACTCCAGAGAAGTTCCTGAGACAGGAAGTCTAGTCCTGCCAAGAATGTAATAAGGGTTAATGGAGAGGCAGTTTCTTTAAGCAACACCAGAATGTTTCCTTCCTAATCCTTACTTACAGGATTAAGCCAGTAATTTCTTCTAAGAACCGGTTCTCTGAACTGCTTAGAATGTTAACAACCAGTTCAGGAGATTAGGTGCGAACTGGTAGAATCCCACCCCTGGACTCACCCAAATAAAAGAGCAAGTAGAAAGTAGTAGAATTTTGTAAGTTTAACATCTTTTCTCTTCATCTAGAGTATAAAATGACCAGCTTCCAAACTGGCATTTCCTGTTAAAACTGGAGTCTTTCCTCATTCCACAATTAAATTGAAATGAATAGTTAATTTCTGAACAGAGATGATAATATAGGATTATAAAGCTGTTGAGTTTAAATCTGGGAGTGGTGCAAATATATTGTGTCGATGTAGCCAGGCAGACAATTTGAGGGCAAAGTTAAGATAAGAGATAGACTGTTTATAAAGTCATTAAATGGTTAATTCCTCTCTCTTTGAGGAAAAGAAGGAAGATAAGAAAGGTAAGCTTCTGAAGGGCTTAGGATTCATCTTAGTATTTATTGAACTTTAAGCTACAACCAGCAGGCTGGTTAACAGCAATTCCTGAAACTGCCAATCTTTTCAGCCAATGCCATCAATATTTCACACTTCTAGATAGCAACAATTAAGAGAGAGCACCAAAAGAAACATTCAGTGCAAAAAAAAATTATAATGATCAAGTGAATACAAAACCAATTTTTCTACTGAGCACTGTAAAAAAATAAAATACAAGAATACATTTAGTCTTGATTTTTTCTGTATGGCCCTTTTTCCTCTAACAATATGGAAGTTCATTCATGCTTGTCTGCTTTACAGAGCTATTTTGCCAATATATCACTTTTGTGTGTTAAAATATATTACCCAATAGGACGTTATCCTCCTAATAGATTCAATCCCATAGAAGGGGTGCATGGTTTTTTTTTTATTGCATGACTGAGAGTAAATGTGGCATTTTGGACTAATTACCAGTTTAAAATGTTTTTGCAAACTGCCTGTGAACCTGACCAAATCTCTTTATTTAGCTTTATTTTGGAGCTATTAATTCATATTTGTACATTTTTAAATTTTCATCAGCAAAATTTCAGAGAAGTTCAAAAATGAAAAGATAATTTTCCAATCTAGTCGACTAATCTAGTCACACATTAAAAAAAAAAAAAAGCAATCAGATTTGTCTGGCATGACCACTTTTAACAAATCCATGCTAACTTCTGGTAATCATCTTGTTTCTTTCTAAATTATCTTTCCTAGCTCCCTTGGTATTGATGTGAAGGTGATTGGTTTGTAGGTTTTTGGGTCCATTATTGTTCCTTTTTAAGTTATTTGCTTTCTCAAATTCTGAAAGGTCACTTCTGAGAATAAAAAAAGAAAGAAATGTGGCTTGATATAAACCGGATCTTCATCAAATGTATTTCTATTTATTTTCCAGGCATTTTCTCCAACCCTCATCCAAAGCCACATTTATACAAATTTTATGTTCATCCTTCCTCATTATACTACCCAAAATTTATATTCTTTACAATTTTCATCTTTAATGTGCTTCTCTCTGCACAATATTTCCTATCACATAGTCATAAAAATGCAACCAGACCTTACATACCCATTTTGTTCCCACTTTCTTAAATACAAACATATTTTGTAGAAAAATTAACCAATCTATCTTAGACAGCAAAATTGACCAAGGACTGAAATTGATGATGCAGGCAGGGGTCAAGTCAGGAAAACAAAACACTTAGGACTTATATTTACCCTTTGTCTTTAGGGCTAGTTATGACCCCCACATGCCACAAAATAAAAAAATGCAATGATAATTAAAATACTATATCTAAAGAACATAGAAGAACATCTAAAGAACATAGAAGAAAAACATTTTCATACAAATACCAACACTCCGATTAATAAAGAACTCAGAAACATAAAAACTCACTAACTCACAACCCCAATTTGCCAACAGCCCCCAAGAATGTATGATGTTGTCACTGTTGTTACTGGCCAATAAACAGAAACCTCCTTTACAACTGCAGCCTGCCTCAAACTTATTTTTCCTTTGCCTCTCTCTCTCTCTCTCTCTCTCTCTCTCTCTCTCTCTCTCTCTCTCTCTCTCTCTCTCTCCTGGTTTAAAATAAGATATGGATCAGATTTAACTTGCAGGTAGTCCTAGACTTACAACTTTTCTGTCAGAACCAATCTGATCAGTGGTGGGATTCCAATTTTTTTATTACCAGTTCTGTGGGTGTGGCTTGGTGGGCATGGCTTGGTGGACGTGGCAGGGGAGGGATACTGCAGAATCCCCCTTCCCTCCCCACCCCTCTAACTTGCTTTCTGGCTTTGTCCTCCTGTGCAGGGCAACAAAAGAAGAACCAGAGAATCAGCTGGGACTCAGGAGTCAAAGAATAGATGAGGAAGGGCCAGTCAGAGATGGCATTTGCCAGTTCTGAACTACTCAAAATTTCTGCTTCCGGTTCTCCAGAACTGGTCAGAACCTGCTGAATACCACCTCTGAATGTGATTCAAGATGGATCTGAGGCTGCCACATTCATTTAGTAACTACTATCCTGCTGCATCTCTTTAAAAAGAAAATACCAAAGAAATTTTGAGCAGAGCATCAAGCACATGGTGGATCAGTAGTAAAGCTTAACCAACTTTCCTGCTTTTTTTTGAAATTATTTTCAGTTTTAATTTTGGTTTTAATTAGCAGTTTGATTTCAAAACTTATTGTGTTTTTATTGTTTTCTTGAATTTTGTTTATTACTTTTGCTGTTTGATTGCTTTAACTATGTGAGCTTCCAAGACTAACAAATATAAGATAGGCAACTATACAATTTTGTTCAAAGACATAAATAAATAGTTTGCTTTTTTTTTTAAGTGTAACTTCAGAGCCAAACAAAGACATATCCTTTTCTTTCTCTCTTCCAATGTTATTGTTTTTTATAGCAAAAATACAAAAACTAAATAAACAAAGGAAGAAGAGGAGGAGACAGTAGCAAAATAATAAAGTCTGTATCCTTCAATATAATTTGTTCCACATGTTTAAAAGGGGTGCAGCTTCTGTTGCACAATTGTGAGCAGAGCAAAAAGCACATGGTGGATCATTAATAAAGCTTAACAACTTATTTGGGAGTAAGCTTGCTTGCTCTCTGACACTCCCTTTTGTGTACTGAATATCTGTTTATGATTATCCTGTTTGACAATTCATTTTCTTTTTCCAGCTTACTAGGTAACAAACTATTTGCCAGAAAATATATGCATCCTCAAACATTTTAATACAGCAATTTCTAGTACCATGTAAGTCTTCTTTGCTATTCAGCTAATGGCTCTAATAACACCAAGTGTCTCTTCTCTTCAAGGGAAAATTAGCATTATAAACCAATTCTGGTTAATTTATATTTATTTAAAAGCATCCCATTTGGATGACCCTTTGGCTGGTAGTTAAGTCGGTACATGCTGTTAAAACTATTGGTCTATTTTTGCTATTAACAATCATTCTACAATGTATTGCTCAGCATGAAAACTAAATAATAAAGATAAGACAGTTAATAACTGGAAGAGATGCTACTGTATCACGTATTATTAAAATGAGTACCAGGCAATGATTCTGAATTCATATGCCTAATTATTATTATTTTACTGGGCCAACAAGGAAATAGAGAATCAGTATCAAAATGTTCACAATAGATATAATTTACATTATACTTCTATTCTTTGGGCTCCAAAGACACACTTTTCCAGATCTGTCTCTTGAGTTTTTACCATTCCAATGGTTGGCAAGTTTGTATATTCTGTTTTACAATATAATTCTCAGGACTATTCCTAATGAAACAAATGAAATAGGAAAGAAGCTATCCAGCTTTTATATTCAGGCAGAAGTTTTGGGTTTTCGTTCAGTTCATTCCACTCCATATTCAGTTATAAAACTCTCATGATGATATTGTTTTGAGTGTCAAATAGGTATTAAAAACTTACATACCAGCACAAAGTCTCTGGAAGTAAGATACAATGCTATAAATAACAACTGCAACTGTAAAAACCTTTTGGAGTCTGTAGAGATCCTCAGTCATTCAGGTTATGGTTATTCCAAACAGGCCTGAGGAGAGGGGGATTCAGCTGCTATATTATTCCAAGGCCCATGGAGCTCAAAGGGCACCCATGAAGAGGATTTTTTTTAAAAAAATTACAAAACCCATTTTTAAAAAAGAAAAACAGTGGGACCATGTGTCAACCTGGACATGCCTGGGCAAGGGTTGGAGTGGTAGATGGTGGGGATGGCTCACAGCAAAACACTCCAAAGATGAATCAAATCAACTCATTGGAAGGCAAACGGCAAGGAAGGAAGGCATGTCCTTCCCACACAGATCACAGCAATGATCATCCCACCCTCAACTTCTTCCTCTCTCTTTCTCCCCTTCTCCCCAGTTCTTGAAGAATGAACTTCACAAGGATCTGTGCCAGACGTGGTATTCAGCAGGTTCTGACCAGTTCTGGAGAATCAGAAGTGGAAATTTTGAAATTTCTACCTCTGACTGGCCCCACCCCCATCTATTCTCTGCCTCCCAAGTCCCAGATGATCAGCTGGGTCTTCTTTTGTTTCCCTGCATAGGAGAATGGAGCTGGAAAGCAGATTAGTGGGGTGATGAGGGAATGGGATTTTGCAGTAACCTTCCCCTGGAGTGGGGAGGAAATGGAGATTTTGCAATATCTTTCCCCTATCACGCCCACTAAGCCATACCCACCAAGACACACCATGCCCACCAAGCCACACCCACAGAACCGGCAATAAATTTTTTTGAATCTCACCCTTGATCTGTCCCTGAAGCCGTGCCAAAGGGTAACTGGCAAGAGGTGGCTTTAAAATGCAGAAAGATAAACTAAGGAAGGAAAGGGGGGAGGGCAGATGTTAACTTAATGTGTAGGTGAGAGGGCCCATATCAGTTTTGTTCCAGCATTTAATAATCCTCTTGGTGGCCCTGATTCCAAAGATGCTTTTTTAGGAGGCAACTGAACTTTCTTTTTTTTCTTTTGAATATATTTTTTCTTCTCATCCAAGAAAAAGAAGCTTCTTCAGCTCTGACAAAAAAAAACAACCTGTAAAAACCTTTTAACCCATATGCTGATGCCCAATAATTTAGACAGTTTTTAAAGGAGGCTAAATAGATCAGTGAAGCATTGGGCGTGTCTAAATTGTGATAAGTCCCTTTATTGATTAGACGCTGTTGCATCTAATGCCTTGAATTTGGGCTTCATTTGGGCTACATTTCTTTTGTACATTTCATTTGGGCTACATTTCTTTTGTAGTTTGAGAAACCATGATAATGAAGATAGCAAAAGCCGTTTCCTACATACAGTGGTTGACCTTCAATCACTGATCCTCCATGGCATGAAATTATTTGTTGATTTAAATGTAAATTGTCACATGTCAAACTCATTATCTTATTTTCTTTGTATGAATTAAAAATGACAATTTGAAAGCATGTGAAGCTTTCTGAGACTTTATGGGACTCCAAAATCAGAGAAGGGCATTTCTTTTGCAAAATAATAAAAGACTTCATAATTCATCATTTTGTTCTTTCCCACCTGAGAGCAAGATATGGCTACATTTCCATCAACATTTCTCATCTAATAAAACTATGGTACCCCTTTATAAAGGGGTACTATATATTAGCCTTAGTAAGATCATACTTAGAATATTGTATCTCAATTTTGGTCCTATATTATAAAAAAGATTTTGAGATTCTGGAAAGAGAAGAGCAACAATGATTAAGGGAGTGAAGGCTCAGACATAGAAGAATGGTTGTAGGAATTGGGTATGTCTAGTTTAATGAAAAGAAGTAGCATGATAGCAATGTTCCAAACTGCCATAAAGAAGAGGGAGTCAACTATTTTCCAAAGCACCAGAAGGCAAGATAAGAAAAAATGAATGGAAACTAATTAAGGAGAACCTAGCCTAAAGCTAAGGAGAAATTTCCTGTCAGTGATGACAATTAACCAGTGGAATCTTCAGAAGTTGTAAGTGCTCCATCACTTTTTAAAAAGATTGGATAGCGACTTGTCTGGAATGGTTTAATGTACCTTGCTTGAGCAGGGGTTGGATTAGAAGACCTCCAGGGTCCCTTCCAACTTCTATTCTGTTAAATTTGCCTTTGCCAGATTCTGAGTGTATGGATCTCATGGTGTCCATCTCTTTTCTAAGGAGAGAGAATAGAGTGACTATACCAGGACTCCAAAACTTAACTGGAAGTTTGTTTGATGTTGTTCTTGCTGTTTTCGTCTCTTTGCTACCACAGTGTTACTATTTTTGAAGCACAGATACAGCAGTCTCCTTGAGGAAGCCAATTCAAGAAGTTTAGAGCAGATTCTCAAAAATTTTAGAACCCCTTTTACAGCCTTAAAAAACATTCATAATCCCAAATCATCAATGTTTTATATGGATTGTGCATCTGTCTATCTATCTGTCTATCAGTATCTACCATATAAGAAACTAAAACTGGGAAATGCTAAAACGGATGCAAAGAGGATGTAAATTGTTAAAAAAAGCTTGCCATCCATTGTAAAACGCTATGCATCCGTTGTGTACCCACTGCATATGTGTTTCATATGCTCTATCCTTTGAGCATCCGTCCACTGAGATTTCATCCGCTCAAGAAGTTTTGAGCTGCACAA
>BHFT01058939.1:0-33962 GCA_004320025.1 Laticauda laticaudata
TGGAGTGGATGACAACGGATGGAGCCACCCCCGAAATTTTGCTTGTCCGCTGTGTCCTTTATGCATACATTTTGCATCTGTCGGTCAGTGGGACCTAGCCTTCAGGAGAAATTTCCTGACAGTTCGAACAATTAATCAGTGGAACAACTTGCCTCCAGAAGTTGTGAATGCTGCAACACTGAAAGTTTTAAAGTAGAGACTGGATAACCATTTGTCTGAATTGGTGTAGGGCTTCTTGCCTAAGCAGCGGTTTGGATTAGAAGACCTCCAAGGTCCCTTCCAACTCTGTTATTCTAAGTATGGTAGAAATCGAATTTCTAAAGGAAGACGTCAACATTTCATATCTGTTAGATTTAACGATGAGTAATATGTCTGGAGTTAATTTAAAAAAGGGATGTATGGACAATGGGAATCCATGAAAGCTGCCATCATTACCAGATAATTAATATGAATTGGGAAAAAGAAAGTTTACATTTCTTTTCATTATTCCATAAGCAATTCAACATATGATTGCTGAAATGCTCATTTTAATATAAAGAGCTGCACGCAGAAGAAAACACAATGGGGGAAAACCAAATAAGGTCATTCTTCCAATTTTTTTTTACCTGCTTCCCTGCTCTTAACAAAAATTTGCACTCTTTTAACGTGCAGCTAAACATAAGCTTAGATGGCCACTAGGACTCCAAGGAGAAATTAAACAGGCTGTCATTTTGATAGCAATAAACACTAAGCCTCTTGCCTAGAATAATTGATTGGTTTGAGGCATTAATCAGCAATCAACAATTAAAATGTCATCATTTAAGAGTTTCAGAATTTGCCTGGCTGTATCAGAAGGCAGCAACAAATGCTAAACCAACAATTACATTTTTTGACCCCCGTTGCCAACCAGGAGGCGTTTTTGGGAATCAACAATAGCTATGAAATGTTTCCTTAGACAACCTGCCCATTCCAAAATAAACAAACAAAGAAAACAACCAACAATGATCTTTACCATGTTGTTCCTGCAGTGAGATGAGACCCTGTAAGCACAAGTGAGGTTTGATCCAAATGATTTTTCTCTGTAAATTGGGAATCTTGTGAATTTTTCAACTGATGTTCATAACAATTTGTTCGTGCTGTCATAACTATGTTACTAAGACTGGAGCTTCTTCACAACCTGCAAAGAGGATGGCACACCTTTTTGTGGGAAACAGGAACTAGAAAGCAACAATATTTTAATAGGCATTTGATCAGGGACTCCTTTCTGCAAAATTGGACTAAAATTTTAAAAAAGACAATATATGAAGATTCCAATCTGGCTATCCACAATGGAGGCCATGATTCCTCCAAACAATTTAGAGTTAAGCAAGATGACAAAATATAAAAACATCTTAGACGCACAGGGAAACTTAAAATTGATGTAGGACCTCCAAAAGCAAGGGATACATTTGACTGGTGGACATTTCTTCAGTTACAAAATAGGTATAAAAAAGATATAAAAGATTTGGAACACATCTGAAACCACAACAATTTGATAAAATTCTAACAGGCCCAGACAAAAAACAGATTACAAAAATTTATAAATATTTTCTGGAGGCAGAATTGGAGGAAGAGATTGTTAAGGAATGCATGATAGCCTGGGTGCAAAATATTGGGCATAAAATAAATTTGACAGAATGGGAAAGTATTTGGAACCAAAATTATAAATTAACAAGACTGGAGCTTCTTTGCAAGAGTGAATAAAGCTTTGTATCTTTGGTGTAAGTGGACTGTGCAAAGTTCTCTTCTTACAAAGATCCATTTAGTGACCATTCAAAGTTACAATGGCACTGATAAAGTGACTTATGACCCTTTGTCAGAGTTACGACCATTTCAGCATCCCCATGGTTATTACGTGATAAAAATTCAGTCGCTTGGCAACTGGCACATATTTCTGACAGTTGCAGTGTCTCAGGGTCATGTGATCAACTTGTGTTGCCTCCTTGTATACAAAGACAATGAGGAAACAACCTTCACTGAACAGTTGTGCTATTAATAACTGAAAAGATTCTCCTAACCACTGCAGCAAGGAAGATCATAAAAGGAGGCAAAAATCACTTAACAAATGTTTCTCTTAGCAACAGAAATGTTGGGCTCAATTGTGCTCGTAAGTTGAGGAAAACCTGTATTGGAGCAACTGTAAAATATAGAGTCTTTGTTTGTACTGAGTCTTGTATTACTATATGTTAACTATGTTGGCTAAACATTTCATTAAAGATAGATAGATACTCTGTTTCTCCAACAATATGGCCTCCCCCAAAAGGAAGTCCCAGCATGTTTTATAGGCATGAAATGAAATTAATCCCCTCCTCCCAAATTAAGGCCTATATTAAAACATGTGAAATGGTGGGGAATGGTGGGGGGGCTTGCCGTTAGGAAGTACTTTTGTTGCACACCCGGATATGGTGCTTGCCTCCGTTGAACCTGATACGAAGTGCCCACCAATCCCGAGGTCAACATCCCAGCCGTCGCCACCCTACCCACCCGAAGATGCAAAGGGGGGAAATTAAGTCACCCCTAAAAAGACAGCCTAGCCATTTTTTTCGGGGCTCAAAAAAAAAATAAGACCCAGCCTTATTATATGAGAAACACGGTAGAGAGATAGATAGATAGATAGATAGATAGATAGATAGATGTGAATAGATAGATAGGATAGATGGATGGATGGATGGATGGATGGATTGGATGGTTGGATGGATGGAATGGATGGATGGATGGAATAGATAGATAGATGATGAGAGATAGATGAGAGATAGATGAGAGATAGATGATGGATGGATAGATGGATAGATAGAAGAATAAATAGACAGACAGACAGACAGACAGACAGACAGACAGAATAACCTTTATTGTCCATTGTGGCGATGATGGCACAACATGAGAAATGAAATTTCATTACTCTGCTCTTAAACATGTACACATACATTAACACACTTATACACATGCCTATAATACATAATATACATGCACATCTAACTATCTGTCTGTCTGTCTGTCTATTCTATCTATCTATCTATCTATCTATCTATCTATCTATCTATCTATCTATCTATCTATCTATCCATCCATCTATCTCTTCACCCATCTCTTCTGTCAGTGAAAACGGTGCCCGGGTGGGCTTTGTGCGGCCTTCCCAAGGTCCATTTTTACTGGCAGAGACAACATGGGCTAGTCTTTCACTGTTTCCAGGGTGGAACTGTGGGCCAGATCTAAGTACCCCATGAGCCAAATCTGGCCCATGGGCCTTGAATTTGACACTCCTGAGGTTGTTGTTGTTGTTGTTAGTTGCGAAGTTGTGTCCAACCCATTGCGAACCCATGGACAATGTTCCTCCAGGCCTTCCTGTCCTCCTCCATCTCCTGGAGTCCATTTAAGCTCATGCCAATTGCTTCAATGACTCCATCCAGCCACCTCATTCCCTGTTATCCCTTTCTTCTTTTGCCCTCAATCTTTCTGAGGTACCCCTGAGGTAGATACTTGAATATAGATGGATCAATGCTTACTACCTACCTATAGATTTTCTCCATAATAATAATATTTCCCTTACTGATAGATACTGAACATAACTATGAAATAACAATTTATTTAATATATGAGTGGAATCTACTGAGATGGATTTATTTTGTCTTTTCTCAGATTCTCAGGTTGAATCTTGCCTAGACTAGCTTAATGTGGTAATAAGGAATACATTCCTGGTTGTTCTCCACATTTGTGAGATTAAGTTGGCTGAAATAAGGACTCAATGCCTCTCCAAACTAGTGCCAACTTTATGGGACAGTCTTGCTTAAATAATAGACAATGCCCTCTAGGAAGAAATGAAGATGGAGCTGATTTCAAGGACTTTTGGTGCCAGATACTAATTGTGTAGTTAGGGATTTTAATAATGGATGAGATTATTAGTAATAATTTCATATAATTCAGGTTAATATGGAAATCTTTACTTAATTAGGATGGGTATTTTATATAGAAAGTTAATGCTTCTGTTTTGGAAGATACATTTTTGGGGGATGTTTTGTTGTGAAATTCTTTTCCAGGTCTCATGTTCTCAGAGAGTTCAGATTTTGCATTATTATGTTATTTATTGTTGATGTTTTATTTAGTTTGCTAGGGGCATTAGATTTGTACTTTCTGTAATCCAGAGAGTGGCTCTACCTGGCTTTAGTGGCAAAGAAATTCAATAAATAAAACTTTTGCTAGAGTTCTGTAGAATTAATTTTGGGACGGAATGGAGTCTTGGAGGATATTTTTAGAGTTTAACTCTAGGTTTTGTTTTTTTTATAACTATCCTCCAGGAATACTGTGATCGTTAAGACTGAATGGTGAGGGAGTCTCTGAGAACTTGAATAATAAGAAAAGGTTCTGTTTTGCTCAAAATGGCTGTTAGGGGATGCCAGATAGTTACCTGCCCCCAAACAATTAAGATTTCTTTGAACAATGAGTTGATTTTTGTTGATTTTTGTTCTGTTGGAAGAAATATCCATCTAGTTCAGTTCCAAGCTGGGAGAAAGGCACTGGAGACAAAATGGAGAAAAGAGGGACCACGTGTTTATGGTTCTGGTGTAGCTGACTACATGGAGTTGAGAATGGGTTTTTTTATATCTTCTCTTGGGCTTTGCACTTGAGCTTCCTGTTCCTGTGCAAGAACATGTATTCTATTGGCTGTTGTCAGACTGCCATGGGATCATGTAGAGGTCATAGCAGGCTCTATAGGCAAAGTACAAATCCTAGTTGTTTGTCTGGGCTAAGTTTGGTTGAAGTTTCTGAAGGTGCTTCAATGAAGGGGTGGTGGACAATTCCTATTGTGGCTGAGGGCTAATCCTACCTTTATTGTATCTTGGATGAGGGTGTTTGCTTATGAATAAAGCTTTCTATCTCTTTATCTCTTAAGTGCTAATATCTGCTGTGGGCTATTAAGGAATGCGGGGGCTGCTTTCCAAGAGCATGTTTCTCCATTTCTCATCCAGGGAAACATAATATTCTTCCTGTTTAACATTTCCCAAAATACCTCATTCTTCTAGGAGAATCTTCTGCCAACTTTCTACAGTTCCATTCTAGCGTACCTCAATTTGTGATTGAATCAGTGGCCTCCCTCAGTTCTTCTTGAGGTCATTTGAAGAATGCATTTAGCTACTTGACTGTCCTTGCTTTGAATACTCATTTGGGTTTCCAGTCTGGCTCCTCATTTTATTGATCTTAAAAGTGTGGAAGACAGAGTTGGTATTCAGCAGGTTCTGACCAGTTCTGGAGAACCGGTAGTAGAAATTTTGAGTAGTTCAGAGAACTGGTGAATACTGCCTCTGACTGGCCCCACCCCCATCTATTCTCTGCCTCCTGAGTCCCAGCTGATCGGCTGGGTCTTCTTTGGTTGTTCTGCACAGGAGAACGGAGCTGGAAAGCAGGTTAGTGGGGTGGAGTGGGAATGGAGATTTTGCAGTATCCTTTCCCTGCCATGCCCACCATTCCATGCCCACCAAGCCACACCATGCCCACCAGAACCGGTAGTAAAAAAAAATTGAATCCCACCGCTGGTGAAAGGCTGAGTCAAACTTGAGCCAGTCAAGATCAATCTCCTGGCAGAGGGCAGAGTCAGCCTGCAATATTGCATTCTAACCACTCTACCATTATGATTATACTCTACTGCAAAACTGAGAAAACAGAGATCCTTCCCCCATTGGGATTAAGTTAGCTTTGATCCTATTAACCTTTTATAGAACCAAAGTCTCATGCTTTGGAGCAAAATTGCTGTTCTAGTGGGAAAAAAAACTGTATCAGTCTTCTCTGCACTTTAAGTGTTGTAGAAATGGATGTCTCTATGATTTGACATTCCAGGGAATCACTCCATTATTTGTAGGATGGGACCAAGTTTGGTCTGGAGTTTGGCCTGGAGTTATACATTACAGCTTTGTTCCTGCTTAGGAATATATATGCTACTGTGCATAAACCTAATAGTGTACACGATGCAAAACTTTTTAAACAACAAGACATATTTTTAAATGCGAGGGATACAGCAAAGCAGCAGAGGAAACTAATAGGTTTCATATTTCAAGAGCTGCCAGTGGTAAGTATTATAGAGCTTTCAAATTGCGTTTTCTTAATGAACAACTTTCTGAAGTATCTCCATGCAGAGTTGTTTCAAAGGGAGGCTGATCAATAACAAAGCAGAGGGCTTGATTATATATCTGACATTCTGAGGCCATAACAAATTCAACAGTCATTCACCTGGTGGTAAATATCAAGATACTCTCCGTGAAACCAAATACAGAAAGAAGAATTTCACCGTAACAATTTCTCAAAATCATACATGAAGGAACCAAATGAGCAATAAAATAACAATCCTCCTAATTCTAGTGGGGACAACCTTTTCTGGATCTTGTCAAGACTCGGAACAAAAGATTGTTGGGATTCCTTGGCATTGACAGCACAACCATTTGTCTGAAATGGTATCGGGCAGGGGTGTCAAACTCAGTTTCACTGAGGAATGCATCAGGGTTGTGTTTGCCCTTGGGGGGGCGAGGCTGGGGGAGCATGGCCAGCTCAATGACACTCATGTTGGGGGCACCTGTGGTGGCATGAGCATTCTACAGTGAAAACAGGCTCCCAAGCTCCATTTTTGGCTGTGACAGCTTCCTGCAACCCTCTGCCAGCAAAAACAGCTCGGGAGGGCCTCCTAAAGCCCTTGTGAACTCCATTTCCAGCTGCAACAGTCTTTCTGCAAACCTCAGCCAGTGAAAATGTAGCACAGAAGGACCACATGTGGCCCTTACAAGCTTCAATTTCACTGGCAGAAGTACCACAGGCTAGTCCTTCTCTGCTTCCAGGGTGGCCCTGCGAGCCAGATCTAAGCATCCTTTGGGCCAGATCCAGCCTGGGAGCCTTGAGTTTGACACCCCTGGTATAGGGTCCCTGTTTGAACAGGGGTTTGGATTAGAATACCTCCAAGGTCCCTTCCAACTCTGTTATTCTTTTATTTGGGATCCTAAGGTAGCATTCGATTAGGAATCTGTATTTCTGAGAGCAATACAAAGTGACTCCTTGGGGTTCTTATACATGAACTTGGGAAATGACAGCAAGATGGAATTTATTAAGTATGCTCAATGGCAGTGTGTAGATGTCCAAGTTAGGTGAAAAAAATACAATTGTCAGGGTTCCAATGGATGCCGTAATTAATTCATAAGCCTCAAGCCAAGTTTCAAAAGAAATCCAATTATTTATTAGGAGCAACATGTCAGTACTTTCCCAAGTGCACTCAGCTCTGCCTACATAATTTATTGCCCACCTATGACCCTGTTTCCCCCTCCTCACCAGGTGTGTTGTAAATCACATTCTCCAATGGTGCATTTTGAAGAGCTATAGAAAATAGGCCTCTCAGGCTGGATCTGATAACCTGGGATACAATCTGGAGAAAAGTATGCATGGAATGTGCTTCAGGTCATAGCAACCAAGCTTCTCCATCAGTTCTCCCCCCTCCTGCCTTTGGCAACTCAAGACCAGGCCAAGAATGCTTTATGAGTTGACAACAATAAACTCAATAAAACACAAAAGCAAGTGATAAAAGATGACCAGGAAGAGGAAAGGAAGAGTTTAATTCTCCCTTATCAAAGAACTGAGTAAAAGTCTTCAATGCTCTTCTAAACATCAGCAGAGTTGGGGACCATCCAGAACTCAGGAAATAATGTATTTGAAGCCATGAGGAAATTCAGGCTGTAAACTAAACTGGGAAAATGGAAAGACAGAAGAAAATGGTAAAACGATTTCATATTGTTGTCAAGCAAAGTAAAATGGTCATGTCTACACAGTCATCAGTTGAAAGTCAAAACTCAAGATGGGTTTCACAAGTTTTTTATTTTATTTATTTATTTTGTCAAGCATGCATTTGATAATATATATAAGTACAAACATGATTATTAATACATGAAATAGATACGAATAAAAGGAAACATAAAGACAGAGACGGTAGACTTGTTGGTGCACTTATGCACGCCCCTTACAGACCTCTTAGGAATGGGGTTGTTTGTAAACAAGGTTGTCTGTGATGGCTATTTAAATAAATAATTCTCCAGTCATTCTAGATTTTTAAATAATGCATTCCAGCTTTGAGGTACATTCTCAAAGGATCCGAATCTTTTTAAGCCGCTTTTTGAAATTGTGAAGGTCTAGGCTGCGTTCTAAGGAACAAGCAAACATGAAAAGAGCTGTTTAGCAGGAGAAACACTTTTAATGAAGCTGTTTTGACTTAAGGTTATCAGATGATAAATACTACTGGTGCCTTTGATCCTCAAACAGAAAGCTTTATATATATATATATTCTTCTGTTTCCTTGAAATGCTTTGCCAAAGGAACACCTGACGTTCTTGCAAGTTTTATTTTTAAGGAAAGTTGAATTGTCAGAATATTTTTTATCTTTCCAGAGCAGCCAAGTACTTACTTTTCATGTCATGTTAGCTGTCAGAAGGGGCTGGGGTGGGAGAGAGGTGAAATCTATCAAATGTAAGTTGGCAAACAAAACAATTGACATATAAAAACAGGGCTGCCATAAAACTGCCAGAAGAATTTTTGAGTTCCCAAAGTAAAGGTAAACCTTCTCCATGTACCAGATGTGATTTCTTCCCCCACCTTTCCTTGGGAGATGACAGGTGTGAGAAGAAGGTTAAACTAGTGTGAAAATATGCAAAAGCCTACATGCCTCCTTCTACACTATGCTAAAAGAGACTAAAACGGAGAGAATTATGAAAATCAATAGTGTAAGCCAGGGGTGGGATTCAAATTTTTTAACAACTGGTCCTGTGGGCGTGGCTTGGGTGGTGGGTGTATCTTGGGTGAACATGGCCTGGTGGTCATGTTATTGGCCGGGAATGGCCAACTCAATATCATTCACATTGAGGCACGCATCTCCTCGCCTGGCCTCTCATGATTGTGAGCAACAGTCATGAGTGTGAAAAATGATCATAAGTCACTTTTTTTAGTGCCTTTGTAACTTTGAATGGTCACTCCACTCCAGAGACGTTCCTGAGACAGGAAATCCAGTCCTGCCAAGAATGTAATAAGGGTCAACGGAGAGGTAGTTTCTGTAAGCAACACCAGAATGTTTCCTTCCTGCCTTCTTTTCAAGATTAGGCCAGTAATTTCTTCTAACAACTGGTTCTCCAAACTGTTTAGAATGTTAAAAACTGGTTCTAGCGAATAGGTGCAAACTGGTAGAATCCCACCCCTGGTGTAAACCATGATGTTATGTCTATAGGGCTACAGAGAAATAAGGAATTCTTGATGGGTTACAGTATTGTAATCTAATCTGCATATATCTGCATAAATGAGATGAACTCCATTTCTGGAACCTATAGGACATCTTAATCAATCTTCTTGAAGCAATTTTGAAGCATTTTGCCATTCACTACTTTCAGGAGAAGATAGATAGATAGATAGATAGATAGATAGATAGATAGATAGATAGATAGATAGATAGATAGATAGATATAGAAAGATTGATAGATAGCCAGATAAATAAATGATAGATGAATGACAGATAGACAGTTGATAGGTAGATAAATAGATAGATAGATAGATAGATAGATAGATAGATAGATAGGTGATAGATTTTCCAATCCATTTATATCACAGATAATTTCCCATCCAACTGTTTGAAGGACTCAGGATTATACCAGCCCTACTTAGCATCCCTTTTCAGACAAAATCAACTAGATGCTGCCATTTGTAGAAATATCTTAGTAGAAAGAGAAAGTAGGTCAAATATATTTGTGTCTTACTGCAATTGTGAAGGAAATAATGAACCAGGGACTGAGCTTCTGGAATTGATTCAGCTTGATTTCTACGTGGGTGGAGCCAAGCTATGACCAGTAAAAGGTGTGAGTGGCCTTTAACATAACATGACACCTCAAGAATGATGTTGTCCAATGGTTGTCCAATGCTTGCATGTAAATCATGAAGAACAGTCAAGTTTTCATTTTAGTTGATTTAGATTTATATTCTCTCTTTCTTCCCAGAACTTAGTAGTAGTTCAGATACAGGTGAACAGAGTTGGAAGGGACCTTGAAGGTCATCTAGTCCAACTAGTTCATAGTAGTCCTTTCTGCAACTGCTCTCAGCAACAAGAAAATTGAGCAAATGACTAGTCTAACCTCCTTCCAAGTCCTTCACATCTCTCTAAACCCAAAAGGGATTCTTTTCTAAGCAAGAATCTCAGAATCATTTTAGCAATATTTATTATGAACAAAGCATTGGGGTAACAAGATAATCCAGTTAACCAGTGGATCCAATTCACCAATGGAACAGAAGTTGCCTTCAGAAGTTGTGACTGTTCCATCACTGGAGGTTTTTTAAGAAGAGACTGGACACTTCTTTGTCTGAAATGATATAGGGTTATCCTGCTTGAGCAGGGTTGTTGAGGTGCCTTCCAGCTCTATTCTAACACACAAGGATTCTAACAACTGAATTCTTTCCCACTTAAAACCCTGAGTATATTATGGAAGAGATTTCTCTCTCTCTCTCTCTGTATAATAACAGACACACTTGCAGTTGAGGGTTTGCAGTCCTAGAATCTTTATCAGATTGGAAACTAGTTTTTTAACCCTGTGAATTTGGATCTCCCTGGTTAGTCTAATACTATGCTTTTAAATTTTATTCTTAAGAAACATTTAATACCTACCAAAGAACGTTGGTAGTCTAACCATCTTTTAAAGAGCTATCTAATGTATTGGCCATTATGGTCCTTTTAATAATCTGTGGGAAAGATAAGGAGGATATTAGCATAATTGGCAGAATTCCAAGGCAGAGAGAGAGAGAGAGAGAGAGCGCTCCATATTTTTAGAGCTTATTTTCTCCAAGATATCCTTTCTCAACAGGAATTGCCCAGGCTCAGGGAGCGCAGCTTATTTAATATCAATTTCAAAGATTTTTTGGGTAATAGATCGGGGTGTTGCAGTACCAGATGCTTTCTTCTCCTATATTTTATGAAGGAGAAAAAGGCACCATTGTAACTGATAGTCCGACCAGGATGTTGTAATGCCAACTCCGAGCCTTTGAATCCACTGAGTTTTGACAGAGAGGGAAGACTAGACAATTTGCTTCCCTCGGTTCCAGGCTAAACTAATTATTTTGTAAAAAGGAAAACCAAACAAACCTGAATTGTAATGATTCCTATAAATACACAACTATGTCTTCTATATTCCAGCTCTTTAATAAAACCATTATTATTTTTACCTACAAGATCATTGGTATGGTTGCTGAACAACTGGCTTGCACGACTATTTTTTTTGCAACGTGGTTAAAAAAGCAAAAAAAGAAAATAACCCTGTTATCAGAGAATTTTTTTTTACTATACGTTTAAGGCTGCAAGTTGCCTTCAACTTTTAACAAGGGGCAGCCTTTTCCAAACACATTTGTATCTGACTAGTAACTAGCCTTAAGGCCTGTTCATATAATTTTTTTTGAGGGGTATGTTCGGGGAGCAGCAGAGGACAAAAACTAAAAAAAAATGAACCAAATGAAATAGACAAAAAGGAGAAATGTCATTATTATGAAAAAGGAATGCTCCATTATTCTGCCTCACCTTGAAGACAGTTCCAATAAACATCTGTGCTAAGAACAGAACCTGCTCAACTATTTTGGATTAAATATTTTGAAATGAAGTTGACATCTATTTCAGGGTGTTCAGGTTGTTTTTTTTTTTTGAAGAAACACTTTTTATATGAGAACCCTCCCTTTGCCTTCCAATTAATTTTAAAAGTGTATAGTATCCTTGCTTCTTTCTACTTTTTGAAACCTTTATATACAGTTTTAAAAAATGTATTTTAATAATTGAACGTACACCACCAGGAGTCCTTCTCTGAGGTGGATGGGAGGTTTAAAATGTGAAAAATAAATAAAACAAAAGGAAATAAATATGTGAGAAATGATGGGGTGTAGTGGTTAAGGCTAGAAACCAGAACACAGTGAGTTTTTTGATAGAATTACCATAGGGATGAAGTCAGGTATATGATCTTGAGTTGTTCTAGGAAGAAGGCAAGGATATGTCTGAAAACAGTGCTAAGAAAATTGGAGGTATCAGTCCAATAGATACAAAAAAATCAAGACTGATTTGAATGCACAAAACATGTCCATGCACACACAATCTTTATGTGGCCATGCTGACTATGTGATTAAGTGATTAAATGAACTAACAACACATTTATTTATTTATTAAGTTTATGCGCCTCCCATCTCCCCATAGGGCAACTGTGATCTTTGTTGTTGGTAGTGAAGTCATGTCTGATGCATCATGACCCCCATGGACAATGCTCCTCCAGGCCTTCCTGTCCTCTACCATACCCCAGAGTCTATTTAAGCTCTGATCTTTACCTGAACAATAAAAAAAAATATATGGATGGTTTGTTTGTGGTTCAGTGTCCTGTATGAAACTCGCTGTTGTCAGGATATGGGACTGAGAAGAAGCTAATAGAAAGAGGGTAATCTTCTCCGACAGAAAATGAGGATCTCTCAGGTCCTGATCATCAGTGAGGAATCCCTAAAGCTCACTGATTGCTACTGAGGCAAATAAACAAATCACTGAAGATGGCTGGTTTACATCTTCTTAAGTCAGTCATTATTTTTAGAAGGAGTGCCACCTAAATTAAATGGATGAATTCAGGCAGAACCATAACTAAGAAGAATTTAGTATGTCGTGTGAGATAAGTTATTGAAAAATACATAGTTGTGTTAAGGCAAGGGTGTCAAACCCAAGGTCAGTGGGCTGGATCCAGTGCTTGGGGATGCTTAGATTTGGCCTGAAGGGCCACCATGGAAACAGTGAAGGACTGGCTCCTGAGTTCTGTTTTCACTGGCAGAGGGTTGCAAGAGGCCATCGCAACTGAAAATGGAGTTTGCGAGGGCCATGTGATGGTCTTTGTGAGCTCTGTTTTCACTGGCAGAAGATTGCAGGAGGCCATCACAGCTGGAAACAGAACAGAACAGGCTAAGAGTGCTCAGGCTAATTCCCCTTACACAAGTGATGTCGAGATCCCCCTGGCTATGCCTCCTGCCCCCCCCTCAGGTCAAACACAACCCTGATGTGGCCTCAATGAAATTGGGTTTGACGTTCCTGTGTTAAGGTGTTACTGAATTTTCTTTTTTAAAAAAATCTATATAACAAATTTTACCTCATTTCTGTCTGTCTGTCATTCCCCTGTCGGAGTCTGAATCCAAGGAGAAAGCTGAACAGCTGATAGGGAGTGGGAGTGTGGCTCTGTTGGCTGTGAATGAGGCTGGGGAAGGGCAAAGTCTGGCTGCCCTAGGATGAAGAGGGGGTGGGCCTGGCTTTTCATCCTAGGGCACACAGGGAGGAACAGAGAAGGGAGCAACGTGAGTTGCGTGGCTTGCAGGGCAGGAAAGGGCCCTGATTCCCTTCATTAGCTGCAGCTAGGAATACAGTGTATAAAAGAGGAAGCTGTGCACAGCAAGTTGTTGGAAACAAATGTGAATTTATCTTGTATCATTGTGGCTTATCTGTGTTCCTGGCATCTGCCCATCCATTGATTCCTCCATTGGTCCAACAGTCCAACAATCCATCAATCCATCAATTGATTGATCAATCAATCCATCCATGCATCCACCAGTGTGGAAGTGCTGAATTAGAAGTGGAGAGATCCAGGTTCATTTAGGTGGGGAAATCACCTGGTTGACCTTAAGCCAATCATTTTCTCTCAGCTCAAATCAACCTCAAGCTCAGCAGCAAGCAGACTAATGAACAAAACCATTTGTTGTATTGCATACCAGCAGTTTTGCTGTCAAAACCTAGTGTAGTGCAGAAACTCTACAGCACAGATGGACCAATGTTAAGAAAACATCCTTTCCTTATGCAGTGACTCTTAGCTCACATGTTGCATCACCCAGAAAAGAAACATCTACAGCTTGATTAAAAATAACCATCATCAAATCCCAAACTAAAAAAAAAAAAGCAATATAAAAAAATACCACAAAAATAAAAAGTAAAAGATGGTATCGAGCACCAACTTGGTTATGCATAACATTGTTGGAAATCTTTTCATTTTTAATGTCTTTCTGAAAAGCAACAAATAGGGGTTAGCTGGATTTCTACTGAGAAACTATTTTAGCACACTTATATCTCCTGGCTTTGACTCCTTTTTTCCTGGAAGTGTGCAACATGAAGTGTAACTCCCCAGATAGTATAGTAGGTTGTGATTCCAGATGGAGTTGACTGCAGGTTTCTGGATGCCAAGATATACAAGTTATAAAACCAGCAGTTTAAACTACCTTGTCCTTAAAAATCAATGATCAACTTCAGTTTCTCTTTATACATTCTATATCTGCTTGCATTTTAGCACTGGGAGTGTTTTCTGCTTTTCTTGATGAAAATATCCCTCTTCATAAAGCATAGGTATCCATGGCTCCAAATTAGCTGCCAACTTTTATTGCAGCTAAAAGTAGCTATTTTTGATTTACCTACCCTGGCATTTTTTGCCTGAGATTTTTTTTAGAAATGGGGTTTATTCCCAGTCTGGCCCTCCAGCGAATACTAGAATGCATTTATTTGAAGCTGTATAATTTAAAGGAGAAAACGGATAGATTCAGGCAATCTAGTAACCTGTTTATTTGTTGACAACTTTCAGCAGATGTCACCTTACTGAAAATGATTAGATACATCAGATGAAAACTTAGCCTTCTGATGAATCATGGTGAAAGGTCAGTAGCATTTGATATATTTTTCAGCGGTAAAGCAAAATAAAAACTGTGTATGTGTGCATCATAAGATGAAGATTATGTTCTTTTTTATGCCCTTGGAAATCTATATTGTATGTTTAAAATGCTATTGAAGGATTAGAGCTAATCATGTCTTTTTTTATTGTAAGTTTTTTCAGGTGGAAGGGTTTTTTTCAAAAATGAGAGAATAATTGTTGAAAATAAATAATAGTTGAAAATAGTATCTGATAATTCCCACATAATGGCTGCCCGATAGCCAAGAATATTTCAGACAATTGATAACAGATAATCAGAGTTGGAAGGGACTTTGTAGATCATCTAGTCCAACCCCCTGCCCAAGCAGGAGACCCTACACAATTTCTGACAGATGGGAGTCCAATCTCCTCTTGAAAGTCTCAAACTGATGGAGCTTGCCACAACTTCTGAGGGCATAGCTGTTCCAATTGGTTGATTGTTCTCACTGTCAGAAAGTTTATTCTTATTTCCAGTTAAATCTCTCCTTGTTCAGTTTCCATCCATTGTCTGGCCTTTGGGTGCTTTAGAAAATAGCTTGACCCCTTCCTCTCTGTGGCAGCCCCTCAAATATTGGAAGATTGCTAATCCTGCCCCCCACCCCCAGTCCTTCTCTTCACGAGACTAGCCAAGCCCAATTCCTGTAACCGATTCTTCATATATTTTAGCCTCCAGTCCCCTAATCATCTTGGTTGCTCTTCTCTACACACTTTTTCTCAAGTCTCAACATTCTTTTTTAGAATATGGTGACCAAAACTGGATGCAGTACTCTAGGTGTGGTCTTACTAAGTTTTATAGAGTGGTATTAGTACCTTACTTGATCTCACTTGTGTCTCTCTGTTCATTAGGCAATTTAGGATTGCATTAGCTTTTTTGACTGCTGCTGCACACTTGCTGGGGCTCATATTTAGCTGGTTGTCCACTAGACTCCAAGATTTCCTCTCACAGTTACTGCTATTGAGCTTGGTTTCACTCGTCTATATGTAATCCTTTTGGTTTTTTCTTGCCTTAAGTATAGGACTTATACTTTTCTCTACACTGAATTTCATTTTGTTAGATACAGCCCAGTGTTCCAGTCTGTCAAGATCCATTGGATCATTGAGGCCTATCTTCTTGGGTGTTAGCTATTCTTGCCAGTTTAGTATCATCTGCAAATTTGGTAAGGTCCCTTTCTATTCCCTCATCTAAGTTGTTAATGAAGATATTGAAGAGTACTGGGCCTAAGATGGATCCTTGTGGTACCCCACTGCTTACTTCCCTCCATGTAGACTTAGATCTATTAAGAACTACTTGTTCAAAGGACATGCTTCCCTCCCTTCCAAGAAAAACCTGGTTATCCCCTGTTTTTAAATCAAAATAATACCTTTTGTTTCTTAATTTCCTGATCTTGATTTCATGCTATCAAAACATTGTTGATTCTTAGTGATAACATAGATTTTCTCCACAGCAATCTGTCTCTAACTTGGTCCTTCAAATATTCCAATTCCCATCACTTCTGTTATGGAGTCTATCCACCTTCTGTCTGATTATCCTCTTCTTCTCTTTCCTTCCATCTTTCTCAACATTAGAGTCTTCTGCAGAGGGATGACCTTTGCACAATGTGTTCAAAATAGGATAAGGCTGGTCATTGGTGCTTCAAGCAAGAACACAGGATTGATTGATTTGTCAGCGCACATCTTTGTTTTCTTCATTGTCCATGATATTCTCAAGATTCAAGAACCCTAATTGCATTTTACCATATTTTCCATGACTACTGAAGTAAAAACAAGATAGAGAAAGCTTGAACAGAAAGGTCTTCTGCAGTCATGACATAAGATTGCCTAAGATTGAAAACCAGGGTCATCAGATGCTACATCTTTTCTATCCTGCTCTACGGAGTTGACAGTTGGTCTCTGACAGAAAGCCACTTGAAGATATTAGAAGTGTTTGAAATGTGGATTTACAGGTGGCTGCTGTGTTGGTAAAATCAGGAATGAGGAGGTGATAAGCCTCCTAGAAAAGCCAAGGGAAATCATCAAACCATAAAAAAGTGAAAGGTAGAATATTTTAGACCTGTGATGTGACATTTGGAAAAATATGGCCTACTTCATTTAATCCTCCAAGGAAAGATTCAAGGCAAATGAGGTCCAGGCAGAAAAAGAACATCATTGCTTTCAAATCTAAAGGACAAGGTAGAAATATTAATAGTTATGCTTAGATTAATTAGTAATTAATATATTAAATAAGATTACAAATGATGAAGTAAAATGTACATATGTATAACAAAGTTAAGTTGGACATATTGTGTTGTATTGTCATAATTAAAATTAAAAAGTATTTTTTAAAAAAAGAAGCTGATCAAAAATAACGACTGTTTGAGCTATTAAAAGGCAATTCTTAACAATCAAATACCAATTTCCATTAAGTTATTCCTAGCATAGACAACATCTTTCCTCTGTCTCCAATTAAAACCTCACCTTCAGGGGAAAACCATTATCTATTGCCCAATCTAATGGAAAATAAAAAGTATTAATGGAGTTTAGAAGGAGAGAGAGACAAATATGCAGTATCCTTAAGCTTATCCTTTATCTTTGGTTGCCTAGAAGGGATTGCACCCTTGTCTTATTTGAGTTTTTCTCTCTGCTGAATCTCTGGCTTGTGCTTTCCTTTCTTTTCAGGTTCTTTTTTTCTTCTGTTTTATCATTGCATATTCTAGATAGGTAAATGTGTACAACACCCTAGAAATCTTAATTCTAAATACTAAAAATAATTCAGATATGAATTCTAATGATTAAATATTATAAAAAAGAGATAAGGGATTGAATCAAACAATGTTGGAAATTAAAAAAAAAATCTAAGGGACCGGTTTGGACAAAACTCAACAGCCCTTTTTCGTGAGGCTGTTGATAAAAATAGGATCACCAACATCCGATGATGGATAGGGCACAAGAAGAAGATATTTTCCAAATGGACAAACTACAATTCAAAGTTAGGAAGATGGCTTCCTCTGGAAGGTAAGGTGACACCAGCCATCATGACTTCCTCTGCAATTTTGAAAGGTTATATGACATTTTGGAGTTTTTGGAGTGCCTTTTGTGGCTTAGGAAGCACTGAATGTATCCTGTTCATCATTAAGTTTGCTTTTATCTCTCAAAGAGACCAGGACAAGTATCTGAAAATTCTACACCAAGGGTTCCAAAATTATGGACTCTGGGAAGTGGCCCACCAACATTTCATTTGTAGTTTATGGATATATACACACCTGCCAAATCTGGAACTCTTTTTTTTTTTAGAGATCTGCAATAAGGATGCTTTTAACCTTACAAATGCTTAAGGTAACCCTTTCAACTCTCATAAAATACTTTAAAACATGCTGCAGATGTGGTTTTAGCAGAGGTGGTATTCTGACCTGTTCTGGAGAACTGATAGCAGAAATTTTGAGTAGTTTGGTGTGTGGCCTCAGCCTATTATACCAGACATGATGTGGTTTTAAACCTAAATGATCTTGCACATCTCCCTCTCTACCTCCCTTCCTTCTCTGCCTCTGTTTCCAATCCAATGCTTCCCTGAGGTGGGATTCAAATATTTTTACTACTGGTTCTGTCGCCGTGGCTTGGTGGATTTGGCAGGGGAAGGATACTGCAAAATCTCCATTCCCTCCACACTCCAGGGGGAAGGATACTGCAAAATCCCATTCCCTCCCCACCCCACTAACCTGCTTTCCAGCTCCGTTCTCCCGTGCAGGGCAACAAAAGAAGATCCAGCCAATCAGCTGGGACATGGGAGGCAGAGAATAGATGAGGTGGGGCCAGTTCTCTGAACTACTCAAAATTTCTACTTCCTGTTCTCCGGAACTGGCCTGCTGAATACTACCTCTACTTCCTTCCCTCCCTCTCTCCCTCCCTTCCATCCTTCATCCCTCCCTCCCTTTTCTCATATAGTTGTTGGACATCTAAATGATTTTCTTTCCACTTTCCATTAAAATTCTGGTTGCCATAACTTCACTAATCACTAATGAACAAGAGGAGGAGAAAATATTAGAATTAATGTAATGGTTTTGCCTGCTGAATATTTGTTTAGCGTGTATGAATAGATACAATCTTTCAGTCTTTCAGTGTTTCAATTATGGTTGATATGAAAATTGCCTAAAGGGGGAAAGAAACCCTCACACTTCCTAAATTTTGCTTTCCGTTGGCTTTTATGTAGCCAAATGGAATATTGTCCATGTGGAATAATGATGCATTTTGTGCTTGAAAACTATTTCGCATCCATCACCTAGATAAAGTGAAATTCTGGAGTTTATTTTCAAAATCAAGAATCATGTCTAAGTTTATCCTTCCTTCCTTCCTCCCTTCCTCTCCCTCCCTTCCTCCCTCCTTCCCTACCCACCCTCTTTCTTTCTTTCTTTCTTTCTTTCCTCCCCCCTCCCTCCCTTCTCACTCTCACACACTCACCCACACATATACACCTCCCCTCTTTTTTGCTCTATATTTGGCCTTTGTTCAACAGGTGGGTAAACAAGATTTGCACTATTCCCAAGAAAGTCCCTTAGAAACACTCCATGATTTATATACCTTTAGAAATGCCAGTTAGTAATCACTATGGATTTGAAGATAGCACACAGTTTTGGTCATTCTTTTCCAAAGCTATTTTGCAGCTATTCAAGGTTTGGAAAGAAGTATGATTAAAATGAAATGTAAAATTCAACTTGCATGCAGCGCAGGCCAGCAGTAGAATGCTTCCTTCTAAATTCTGCACAATTTCCCTGCAATCTTTCATTTGGTTCCTGAATATCTCACTGTTCTACATTTTCTTCAAAGCAGGGCCCTCCTTGAGAAAAGAAAGAAATAACTTAAATGCCCATTTTAAATACCCAGATGATTAGCAACCCAACAATATGTCTATTGAGGTCAACAATTACTAATGTGTTTATAGGATATGCAAATAGACAGACTCCCATGCAAACTGTAATTAAATGTGACAGGTCATTTTGCTTGTTTAGTGTTCAAAGCCTGAATTTCATAGGAAGCATAATCATATTCCTTGTCTAGCTTCTCACATGACATTCTGCCTCACCATTTTAAATCTATAAAGAAATCCAGTTGATTTACTAAGCCACAGGACACAAGATCCCATCAAGCGGTTTAATTTATGGAGTTTTAGCTGGATGTTTTTTATTTTCATTTTTAAAAATTTGATCCAAGCCAGATTTCTATCCATGGAGAAGAGAAGCTTTGCATACCAAAACAAAGAGTTAAAGTTTTGATACAGTGGTATCTTTGTGGACCTGCCCAGGTAGCTTTCATAGCAACAACATAGAAGTAATTTTCTGTAAAATTTGAGGTTAGAAACCAGGGGTGGGCTTCAAAAATTTTAGCACAGGGTTCTCTGTCCGGTTGCTGGGTAGGCGTGACCATGTTGGGTGTGGCCTAGCCAGCCTCCTGCACCATGGCTGGGGGGGAATATTTTTGCCCTTCACAAGCTGTGGAAATTTTCCTCAAGCCTCTAAGAGGGTGAAAACAGCCTCCCCAGGCTCTGGAGGGCCTCTGGAAGCTGGAAATGGGCCCATTTCCAGCCTTCCCAAACTTCCGAGAAGCCCGGTTTTTGCCTTCCCCAAGCCTCCATGTGCACCTTGCTCTTACCTGCATCCAAAATGGGCCACGTGGGGACTCCTGGGAGGGTGAGGTTTTGGGGAGTGGGATTTGGGGTTTTTACGAATTGCACAGAATCTTAACTAGGGGCTCTCCCAAACCCCTGTGAACCTTTTGCAGCCCACCTCTGTTGGAAACTTTGAAATCTAATTTACAGCCTTAGGTTGTCCCAAAGGTGCTTTTTTCAGGGGGAAGACTTACAGCCTTCAGATTTAGTAATGGATTCTCACCCAAGTAGTAAACCATCTTAGCTTTTGGAAATTAGCTAAGATCAGTTAAGTCCAGCTTAGTTATGAACATGCACATTTAGACGGCTAAGTGATCCTCCCTTGTACTTCTGGTATGAAATGCAAACCTTGTTCAGACATTCACTGGAGCCCACAAAGGCTTTAATTAGTTTTCCGACTGCCATGTTGAGAAACCTGAACTCACAGCATATCCACATGTGCTCAGGATATGATCCATGACCCTGCTTTCATGATGATCATGACGATGTTATAGATTTAGTTATGTCTAGTTCTTGTGGTTCTGTGGGCCAGATTTCCCCACATCTTCCAGTCTTGCACTACTTCTTTGAGTTGTTCTGTGCTCTTATGGTGCCCAGCCACTGTTAAGGGAAGTCACCCCTCCTAGAAGACTGAAATATTTTAGGAAATGTTTTTTAAAAAATTAGGATAAAATATTTTCCCTAAAAGAGAAATAAAAATATTAAAGGAAACAGAAACCCAGAAACCTATCTCCCTGCCCTGAGCAGATATTTTGTGCCCATTAAGAAAGATTGGACCAGTCTATCTAGAAGACAAAAGACCTCTAGCTCCAGGGTGATGGGATAAAGAATTCTATTAAGATATGACCCCCTCAGGACATAATAGGATTAACCCATCTAGCAGCAGAGCTCAACACATGACACAATCACCTGGAGGACATTGCATTACCCAGCAAGCTTCAACCAAGCCTGGGACTCAGGCAGCCTACAAAGTAAGCTGTGATCGCTACAACAACCAATAGAATGCATATTGTTGCACAGGAACAGGAAGTTCAAGTGCAAAGCCCAAGATAGCTTTCCTAAGTCTGCATTACTATTACTATTAATCTTCTCATCACTCCTTATTACTCATCCCCTCCCACTTGTGACAGTATGACTTTATCTTTATTGCTTGTATCCTTACAATCTATATTAACTGTTTCCTAGTATGATTGGATTGCTTATTGTACCCTAAGACTATTATTAAGTGTTGTACCTCATGATTCTTGACTCTTGACGAATGTATCTTTTCTTTTATGTGCACCGAAAGCATTTGCACCAAGACAAATTCCTTATGTGTCCAATCTTGGCCAATAAAGAATTCTATTCTATTCTATTCTATTCTATTCTATTCTATTCTATTCTATTCTATTCTATTCTATCCTATCCTNATTCTATTCTATTCTATTCTATTCTATTCTATTCTATTCTATTCTATCCTATCCTATCCTATCCTATCCTATTCTAAGGTATATAAGCCACCAACTCTCAAGTCCATATGTTCACCTGCACCAGGATCATGTGCTTGATGGTTCTGCTCCATTAAACCATCTTTCTAATCAGCATTCATGTTTCCAGTATCTTTCTCTCCACTTGGAACTGAAATGGATGAATAATTCTTCCAACAATTTTTTCTTTATTTTTTATAATTCCTAAGGTCAGTTCTTAGACCTTAGCAGTGTTCCTAAGTAGAAACTAACAAACTAAACTCTTGTATTTTGATGGAAGTTACACCAAACTCTCTGTTTAGTATCTCCTACAGTATCTGGGGACATGCTGTGTTAAATCAAGGGAGGTGGAAGTTTGAGGAGCTGCCTGATGAGCCATTACAGCTCTGTACAGTGGGAGTTGAATTTCTTTCCATCCCTTCCACATTTATAATAAAAAAGCTTCTCAGACACATTGAGGAGTAGCCAATCCCCTCCCCCATACACCTCCTTTGCTGTGTTTTCTGGCAAAACATAATTTGGCCATTATTATCAGTTAATTGTTCTACATGCAATAGAGTTTATTCAATATGTTCTCCTAATATAAATTAATCTGACACAAATTTCATCTGAGGTGACTCTGAATAGCATGGAAAGTTGGATAGGGAAGGGAAGTATGCCAAGTTTGCATATATTTTTTTAAAATCAGAGTTAATTGATGTCAGCTGAAGGTCTGTCTGTGAAGTAGCTTGCAAGTGAGGTAGCTATTCTCACAGCTCTGCTGTAGCCACTTGGAAGTCATTATGGATCTTTAGGGGTGGTGGAAGAAAATATTGGCTGCTAATTGCTGGGAAAATGCTTTAGAATGGGGAGAGATAATTTGTTCCACTTGGGTAAGAAGCTTTTACTCATTGTGCCAAATCTCTCGGGAGTAAACAGTGGCATTACTTAGTCTCTGAGTCTTGAAATTAATTTTACTTCAATAGCAGATTTTTTTGCTGTGCCCTTATTAATATCCATTAACACAATATTAGTCCCACTGTTGGTTTGAATAATTCCATTCCATCATTATTATCATTGCAATAATTTCATCCCTTCAGGATGAGTTGAACTTTGAAAGTATATTCTTAAGTGTTCTTAATGGATTTTGATAATTTCAAATTGATACATTCGATTCCTGTGGTCTGTGTTTCCCCTTCCAAACCTCATGCAAAATTTTAAGTGATTTATGACATTTATTTTGAGAAAGGGCTGACCTCTGGGATTGTCATGATCCCATCATTGACAATAAGCAGTGTCATTATATTTAGTTCAACAGTTCTACCTCTAAAACCACTAGAAAGGGGAGAAAAATTTGAATTTTTCATGTTCAGCCCTTAAGAACCTGCTGTGGCTGCTTTCAAATCATACTGATTTGGTCTGAAACTTCCTCTCCCAGTTATAGTTGCCTGGATGAGGAATATTTTTGAAAAAAAATATGTATTTGGCTGATGGAAGGGACAACAGCTGAAGGAAGGGACAAATTGCTGCAGTTAGAAGAGGAACAAAAAGTAAAAATATGAAATGGCAATTGGACTGGAGACTACGGGGAATTAGTCGAAGGATTGTTCTGAGAAATTAAAGAATGAAGTGCTACTTAATTCTCAAAGTGCCAGGGACTCACCAAATAATTGCTCCACTAGGCTCAAGGCAAAAGTCATTCACTAGGAATATGAACAGTAATTTCTAGCTGCAAGAGATTAATACTCACAAGAGGTAACCTATTCATACTCTATTAACGTTATTAAAATATCAGGGCCACTTTAATAATTGTCAACATTTTTCCTGTGCGTCAGCCTTTATTTCTGGAGAGCTAAGTTAGCCATTCCAATTTAACTTGTAGCATGAAGTTTTCCTTGCCCAAGATCTTATTTATGAATGCAAAAATATTACAGCTCTTGGTGTCTTCTCCTTGACATTAACTATCTAAGATAGCTTTAACATTCCCATTTTATTGATAGTCTTTATTGATAGATTGAGATGAATGTGTATTGAATAGAGAATCTGTTTTAACTATTAGCTCTACTTAAAATTGTTATGAGGTTAAATGGACTCTGGAGGATGGTAGAGGACAGGAAGGCCTGGAGGAATATTGTCTATGGGGTCACAATGGGTTGGACATGACTTTGCAACTAGCAACAAGAATTGTTAATTGTAGATGAGGATCAATTAGCTACTGTAACTGCACAAACAACAGAATACAGTGGTTTATTCCACTGGGTTTTAAGCCATTTGGCCTGTTTAGGAAAAAAGATAAAACAAGAAGTTAATTTTTTGTCTTTATCCCAGATAATCAGGAGCCTTATGCTATCTAAGTCGAAAGTTGGAGGTTGATCAAAAGTTGTAGCCTTCCACGTACATAATTGAAGGGTAGGGAAAAAAAATTTTTTTCCCCTACCCTTCAATTATGTATGTGTTATTATGTTGTTGTGTCTTTTTTTTTTCATTGTAAAATCAATAAAATTTGTTTTTTAAAAAAAGTTGTATCCTACCAACTGATCAGGACACTTTCTGATTGTTCTGGGTTAACGGGAGCAATTGTCCACAGGATCTGGCTGAGAGGGAGCAATGGTCCATAGGATCTGGGTCAGAGAGAGCAGTGGTGTTCCTTTACTAGATTGTTGATTTCTTCTGATGCTTCTCTTTTGATGATTTAATGGTCTGTTTTTCTAATTGCAATAAGCCTTGTTGGGGCAGCCTCCAAATCTTAAAAACAAACAAGCAAATATACATACTTAGCCAGAATAAGAGTACAAAAGAAAAGCTATAGCAACATGTTGCATTAATATATACTGTAAGCAATAGCAATAGCACTTAGACTTATATATTTCTTTATAATGCTTTACAGCTCTCTCTAAGCAGTGTACAGAGTCAGCTTCTTGCCCCCAACAATCTGGGTCCTCATTTTACCCACCTCAGAAGGATGGAAGGCTGAGTCAACCTTGAGCCTGGTGGGATTGGAACTGCCAAATTGCAGGCAGCTGGCAATTAGCAGAAGTAGCCTGCAGTACTGCACTCTAACCACTGAGCCACCAAGGCCCAAGTGGGAGGGATCTTTAGCATAAAAATACAACAATGTGCTAAAGAAGCTTTTTGGATGGGAAGCAAAACATCTTCAAAGAAAAAACAGAAAGTCCAGTTGCCTCTTGGAAAAAGCACCTTTGGGACAACCATGACTGAGAATCTCCATTAGACAATGTGCTGAAGTTCACCCTACATTTTGAAGAGACTTCTCAAATACAGGTAGTCCTTGATTTACCACAATTCATTTAATGACCATTCAAAGTTACAAGGGTACTGAAAAAGGGGACTTAGGGCCATTTTTCAGAGTTATGACCTTTGCAGCATCATGCCACCTTCGAATGAGCAAAGTCAAGGGGGAAACCAGATTCATTTAACAATCAAGTTAATTAATTTATCAATGGCAGTGATTCACTTAATGAGTGTAGGAAGAAAGGTTGTAAAATGTGGCAAAACTCGCTTAACAAATGTCTCCCTTTATAGCAGAAATTTTGACTCAATTGTGGTCATAAGCCAAGGACTACCATACCTGTAATCGAAGACAGAAGAAAACAGGGCTGTTGTTTTTTTCTGTGTGTATGTGTGTACGCATGTGTGTTTTAAAATCAGGATTAATGCTTGTTTCTTTCTTTCTTTCTTTCTTTCTTTCTTTCTTTCTTTCTTTCTTTCTTTCTTTCTTTCTTTTTTTGAATGCTTCAATAGCATGAGGTGTCATCACACTTGTTAGATGTTTCTTTAGATGAATTGGACAGAGAAGGTCTTCTAATTCCTTTTTGTTGGAATGCCAGATTGTAACTGTAGTAATCTTTGAGAATCTCTTCACCTGTTAATATTTTCGGGGGGGGGGAACCCACCCTCTGATTTATGAGTGCATGTTATGCAACAGCTGAAATGAAAAATAGGCTTCTTATTATTAAATATTTGTGTCAAATGACTGCAACATTAATCCTTCCAGAGAGAAAACAATCCTGACAATTCCCTTCCCTTCTTTTAAAAAAAAAAAAGCTTAATTTTTGCAGCAGTCCGAAGAAAATATATGACTGGAGTTTTCCCCATGATAAATATTTGGGCTACTATTTGTTAAGAAATTGGGTGTGGAAGACCTAATTAGATTAGAATTCTTTCAATTACCTTTTTGTCTTCAGGGTATTGCAGCCAGAAGGTTTTCAAAGCAGAATGTTAAAATATTGATGGTACAATATTAACTATTAAAACTCAGAGGCCTCCAGGTTAGTCATCAATTTATCATCAACTACAATTGAACTCAACATTTAAGTGAAACTTTTCTTAAGTGAGTTTGCCCCATTTTATGACCTCCCTTGCCACAGCTGTTTAAATGGATCACCACAATTGTTAAATTAATCAAATAGTTGACTTTTTAAAAATAGCAATTTTATTGAGTTGTAAAATAATACAAAAGAAAATAGAAAAGCAATGGGGAGGAAAAGGGGGAAGAGAAGTGAGGAAGGATAAGAAAAAGAAAGAAAGAAAAAGAAACATTGACTTCCGACTCTCTTTGCTGCAGTAAAATTTAGGGATTAACATTAGAGGTGGTATTCAGCCGGTTCTGACCAGTTCTGGAGAACTGGGAGCGGAAATTTTGAGAGTTCAGAGAACTGGCAAATACCACCTCTGACTGGCCCTGCACCCCATTTATTCTCTGCCTCCCGAGTCCCAGCTGATCAGCTGGATCCTCTTTGGTTGCTCTACACAGGAGAACAGAGCTGGAAAGCAGGTTAGTGGGATGGGGAGGGAATTGGGATTTTGCAGTAACCTTCCCCTGCCATGCTCACCAAACCATGCCACTTGTGGTGGGATTAATTCTTTTTTTTTAATACCGGTTCCGTGGACATGGCTTGATAGGTGTGGCAGGGGAAGGATACTGTAAAATCTCTAGTTAGAGGTGGTATTTGCCAGTTCTCTGAACCACTAAAAATTTCTGCTACCAGTTCTCTAGAACTGGTTAGAACCTGCTGAATACCACCTCTGCATGCCATGCCCACCAAGCCATGCCCACAGAACCAGTAGTTAAAATTTTTGAATCCCACCATGATTAAAGCCCATGTCACACCGGCCAACGGATGCAAAAAGGACACAATGGACGAGCAAAATGTTCCATCCGTTGTTATCATCATCTCGGCTCAAAAGGGGCAAAAATTGCATAACTGGAGCGGATAACACGGGCGAACGCGGGGAGGATGCAGGGCGAGGATCGCAGGAGGCTGGATGCGGAGCTACGGAAGCCCAGCAGATGGAAGCGGCATGTGGAGCGAGAGTGGTCGCGCATCGACCGTGAGGAGTGTGTCTGGCGGGGGCCTCAGCAGAAGCGGATGCAGAAACGAAAGAGCGGATACAAGAAGTGGATGAAGCGGAGTGCAGAGCAGAACCTAGCGATGCACAGAGCAGAAGCCCCCCCCTAGAGCGGTCTGGCGTAATGTGCACATGCGGGGGGGGCGATGAATTCGCGTCAAGCGCCCCGTGCGGATATAATGGAAAGGGCAGCTTGGAAAGCAGGTCGCCATTCAGCAGGAAAGACCTGCTGCCAGAACCACATCGACTGCTTGCCTGTCCTGCCGTGCAGTCTGCCTGGCCAGCCTTGCTGCCAGCCTCCCTGCCTATCCCTTGCTGCCAGCATGCCTGCAAGCCTTGCTGCCAGCGCTGCGTGGAAAGAGTTCCTTTGCTGCAGCCTGGCCTGCCAGCCCTTGCTGCCAGCCAGTCTGGCCTTCCACCGTAGTTGGCGCGCCTGCCGCTGTACCTTGGTGGCCCATGCCTGCCTGCCAAGCCTTCCTGCCAGCCTTGGTGCCTGCCATTGGTGCCACCTTCCTGCCAGCCTTGTGCCAGCCTCCTGCCAGCCTTCCTGCCAGCCTTATTTCCTGCCAGCTCCTGCCATCGCAGCAAGCCCACAAACCATGTGGAAGCACAGCAGAGCCTCACCATTCTGCTGCCAGCCCTTGCAAGAGTGACAGCGGCTTACCATCCCGCCCCGAGTGGCCATGCAATTCTGGTTCTCCTGGGGCTTCTGCAGCATGGACTTCGGCTTCTTCCTGGCTGGTCGCTTCGTGCTTCACTGCTTCTGGAGGAGGTGATGACAAGCATCGCAGCACCAGCCCACCTCCGACAGCACCTGCACCCTTCCGCCTGGAGCGAGCGACCAAGAAGAGTACAGAGACTCATTTTTGTCTTATACTTGTTGTTAATTAAAGTCTATTTTTTGAATTTACAGCACTTGCTTGCATTTCTTTTTTTAATTAAAGTCTTGCTGGAAAAAGCTTTTAGAATGGTTTAGAGCCTTTGCTTGCTTGTGGGATGGTTGCAGTGGGATGGGCAGGGATATCCTTGGGATGGGTATTAGCTGTGAGATTAGATAAACCTCCAGTGCAAGCAATAAGGTGGGGACTGTATGGTCCAGCCCTCCCGCAGCTGCCCCACCTTTGGCCCTTTATTCCACTCAATAATACATGTATAATCATCCACACATGTCCAACATAAAACACAAACCTCTATTCTATTAAAAACGCTCTGTCATTTGTAAGGCCCACCCAACAGTACATGGCCCAATCTCAATCAGTGTGATGAGACAGCTTGAAAGGAAAGCATCCATTAAGCATCTACCATCCTGTCCTTGCCACCAACTGCTGCCAGCTGGGGAGTTGACCAGTGTCTCAGAGTTGCCGTCGGCTTCTTTGCCTTCATGTGAGGCTCTGTTGGGCCTTGCGCATCCTCAAGTGTCGATCGATTTGCCTTACCGGTCCCATTCCCGCAGGCTTCCATGGTCCCCATTGCCGTTTGTTTGAGGTCCACGGAGCCTGATTCTGCAAGACTGGGTAGCGGGTGCGCATGGTGATGTGCAGGAATGCAGCAAGCTTCCACGGATGTCCTCACAAGGTCTCTGGGCGACACGGCGCTGGCATATGGTGGTGAGAAGACCTGGACACCTGTATGGCCAGGATCGCAAAAGGTGTTCTGTCACGCACCCGCCTTGCTCATGGAGCAGCCTGTAGTTGAAGATCCTCTCTTCACAGGGTGAAGGAAGTCTTGAAGTGTAGGCGCCTTCCATGAGGTACGTTGTGAGGGAGGAAGCGCGTCATCCACCCACCGAGAAGTAGGGCAACAGATTTGTGTGTCGTTGGGCAATGAGGTTCTGGAATCTGGAAGGCTCCAGGAATGAGGTTTGCCTTCCAGTCCTCCTGTGAGGTGACTGGCAGTGTAATACCTGGGCATCTGAAGATGAAGCCGTTTCCCGCCTGAAGCATCGATGTAACATGAGAACTTGATTCAGCATCGAGACCAATTGACGAGAAGATGAGTCCGAAGAAAGCCCTTTGTATTGAAATAAGTGGACCCGGACTTGGCTGGAAGCTTTGCAGGCCACGTGCGTTGCCATCTTGCTCCAACGGTGGTGGGGGAAGTCCACTTTTGAAATACCACTAGCTCTGCAACTTTCTTCCAGCCATTCTTCCAGTGAGGGGTAACTGGAGGAGCCTCCTCCTGTAATTCTTTCGCATGATTGGCCTGCACCACTTTCTTGACCACAAATGCTGATTGGTGTTGGGATGGCACCCTCCAGGCCGTACTGCATCTGCTCCCTGTAGGAGGTCCCTGAGGCCAGGTGAACGCAGAGTGAGTGCCACTTGAGCCCAGGTTCCAGGCTGGGCTTGGCAAGCTGATGTTTGGCCTTGGTCAACCTGGGTGTCTAGGCGGCGCTGTCACTAACCCATTCAGTCAAACACTGGCTGAGGCATCCTCATGGAAATTGTCTGGTAACGGCCCGAGTGTCGTTCTTCCTGAGCTCAACCATCAGCTTGTTTGTAAGCAGTCCGTCTCTGCTCTTTTTGCGACCAATCTTCGATAACAGACTCTTTTTGGGTGGGCTTTCTTTTCTTCTCACAGTAGAGTTTTCACGAGAGCGCTGCAAGATTGGCTTACGCCTGTGTGCAGAAACGATAGTGGCCCTGCCGAAAGGATCTATTGTGCAATCCACGGGTGGACATGACTGGATGCTGAGTGTGGAAGAGAAAATGCCAGATGAAAGCTGCAAAGAGGTTCCGCACCGCTGGTCTGGCTTGTTATCTGAAAAGTGAGATGCAGACAGTTGCCTCACGCCCCTTTTTAATAGGCAGTTAATAGGTGTTCCTTTGCATCCTCCTAGGCATCACTCTAGGGAATCCTCTATGGCATCCTGCAGACATTCCTTAATACCAATAGGTCCCCTCTTGTGAACGTTTTTTCCGGTTTTAAAAACGCTTTGTTTTCATTCTGTCATCCGCTAGGCTCCGTTTCTGCATCCGTTCCACTTCCTCCTGGCCGTCCGGGCGGATGAGTTGCGGCGGATTGCACAGCGGCGGATGCCTGGCGGATATAGCGCGATGCGTAAATGGATGCGTAGCAGATGCGTAGGGCAGATGCAGGAACGGAGCGAACTGGATATCATTTCCGCGACAAGAAGTATTTTTAGGGCAGCCAAAAACTTTTTGGAGGCGATGAATATTGTCTAATTGAGAACGGATACTGGACGTATAGAGAGGAATGCCAAATGGAGCAGTGAGTAATCTTGCGTTTTCGAACGGATGCAAGGTTTTTTTATGTCCGTTTTAACATGCCTTTTTCATGCCGTTGTTCAGTGTGACATGGGCTTAACATGAAATCAATAAACTTTTTTCATCAATAGAATCATAACTTTTTCATAATAATATGAAACAGTCATTTCCATAAAGATCTTTCAATCTACTTGGCAAAACCCAAATTCAAAGTTTTATTATTTTCTACTTCAAGCACAAAGTACATAAGTGGCCTCCATGTGGACACAAAAGTACTTCTTTTCTTTCATCAAAGTAGTCCATTATGCCATTTCAGACAAATTAGTCCAATCATTGTTTAGTGAATTGGGCTTTCCTATTGACTTTGCTCATTAAAAAGCCTCAAAAGGGGACCATGTGAGCCTCGGAACACTGACACCATCAAATATGAATCAACTGCCAAGCATCTGAATTTTGATTATGTGATCATGGAGATGCTACAAGGTGAAAACTGGTCATAAGTCACTTTTTTCAGTACCATTGTAACTTTGAATGATCCCTTAAGTAAACTGTTGTAAGATATGGCACTTATTAATGACTTTGGTAAGAAGTGGTGCAATGTCCTAGAGGTGGAGCTTTCGCCTCACAGTCAGGAGGCTGTGAGTTCAATCCTAGGTAGAGGCAGATATTTCTCTCTGTGTGTTATATGTGGAAATTATATATTGTAAGTTACACTTGAGAAAATGAAGAACAGAAGAAAAATCCAAGTTTATCTGATATATGAACTGTGCAATGATTACTGGACAGTTAGATAACTGTATCTAACTGTTTTGTAACTTGTTATGTTTTAAAAGTAAAATGTCAAGTTCTTGGCTTGAATAGGTGTTTCTAATCTTGGCTTATAGATAAATGTGAGAGATGCTCGGTCCTCCTGATCCAATGGAAATCTTTTAATTATCCATTGTGCTCAGATGGTCATAACAAGAAGAAGAAGCTATGAGAACAAGGGTAGTTTCCAAGGACAAGGAAACACGTGTTATGCTACAATAATTTTGGTGTTGCATAGGGAGATACGAAGCTTGGATAGATTGTGAACCCAGGAAAGGGGCAGAGATTGTATAATTGAACCTGTATATAAACTCCAGCCTTCCTGGGAACCATGTCTTCTGCCACGAGCAGAATTCCCTTTTGCAAAATAATAAAACTCTTCCATATTGTTCACGTGTCTCCAGCTGTTTTTTGTTATTATTATCACACTCTGGGTACACTGAGAATATATATGATGAACAAAGCTCCACATTGGTAACAGGAAGGGCATCCAGCCAGTAAACACTGCTCAGACTCCACCCCTCAAGGGACTATGGGATCATAAAACTGTGATGATGATTAATGATTTTGGTAATCATATAGACTAAAAATCCACAAGCAGAGGAGAGAAAGAAAAACACCAATCCAAATAATGTCTTTTCCGAGAGAGCTTTTTGACCAAAGGAAGAACGACAGATGAACGATAAGATATCTTTGTGCATTTCTTGCCATATGACACTCTCCATGTGTATGCGCAAACATAGGGATGCCATGCACAATTTTTAAAAAAATATTAAGCATGGAGGGGAGGTGAAATTTTCATCAGGTTTATCCCTGGGGTAATCTCTTCAGTCTGTTTCGGTCTCAATAGAAATTTCTGCAGCAATCACTACAGGATGGTAGGAACATTTCTGGAGGATAAATAAGTCAGAATCAAGCTTGACTTGTGACCTGCTTACAACTTGGATAGAGAACTCCAGGGAATGGCCAGCTGTAAATTAGAAGGAAAGTTGGGGGAAAAATGCCCTAGAAGGTGGCAATTCTGTGCTGATTCCAAGCTAATTGCATGGAGATGGTCCATGAAATAGATCTCAGAGGAGAATTTATTGATTTTGTAGAAGCTGCTTGTCCCACTTGGCTATTTTCCTTGCCCAGCAGAAGTCCCTTGGTTTTTGATGTCATCATATCCTTTGTTGTAAATTATTTAGCAAGTGACAACCTTGTATCAACTTTGCAAGTGAGCACCCTTAGCTTCATTTCACCACAAACATTCTATCAGCTCTGAAGTGAACCTGGCTGAAGCCATCTTTTGCTGCCTCATAGTTGCCATGAACTCTGAAAGGGGGAAGGGAGGGAGAAAGTAGGTAGACTGGCTACCAGTCAAACCAAATGTTTTCTTGTGGGAACCAAGGTCATCCTAATAGGTGGCAGTTGAAGGAGGAGTGACCAAGTATCCTTCCAGCTACTTTCATTGGACAATGTGACCGGTGACATCTGGGGAGGGAAACATTTGCTCTTCTAATTAGGCTAAAACCTACAGAAACTTTTAGCAACTTTCACTAGCTGTGCCAATATGATGTATCCAATATACATGTCCTTTGCAGAATCTACCTGCCTTGGAGTTCTGGAACCCTGGCACACTCTTTATATGTGCATCCATAAATACATTAAACCACCAAAGGACCATTGACCTGTTGCTGTCTGCTATGCATTTGATTTATTTTCACCATGCTTTATTTTCATTTATTATCACACATAAAGCATTCAGCTTTTCAACTTTCCATTCCATATTTACACAAAACCTTCCATAATTCAAACCTGTTCACTTTTATCGTGTACTTTCTCTAAATCCCCAAACATCCACTGCATTTTCTTTCCCACATTTATATGGCATTTAAAGAGTATACATCCAGTGTGTAGATGCAAATGTGCATTACACTTTAATCACAAACTCAAGTTTCTTTTATCCAAACACCATCTTGGTAATGTGTTCTGACCCAAATCTGATTCCAAGAGAGCAAGCACAAGACAAAGGCAGCAGTACAACCTTTTAATGTTTCATCTATGAACCCTGTTTCTTCATAGATAAAAGGCTGCTTCTAACTAATTAGCTCCAACAAGAATGAACCAAGGCTGCCAAAAACAACAGACAAGAAATAGTTTACAAGACAAGAGTCTTCAAATACTAACTGTAATGTCCACGAGGCTGAGTTTCAAAACGTCTTTGCTTCCTATAAAGAATGTTCACTTCACAGCTGGCTTATATCTTATTGAAAAAGGGGCCATTACCTTGCAGCCTTATTCCTGATTCGCCCATGCTGTTGTAGCTGCTCTTTCCTGCAAGCAATCCTGATTGCACGCCATTTGGCAAAGGCTCCTTGGGAACCTCCTCATCGCTGCTGCCAACCCTCACAATCTTTGAAGGCAGCAGTCCACCCCCTAATGGTCCTGACTCCTCATCTAAGTCCTCACTTTCCTTAGCCATCTGCACCTGCTGCCGGCTAACCACAACATAATTACTTCTCCTCCTGTTCCTCAAAGTAATTCCTTCTGCCCATTATAATTGTAAAGGGTCAGTTTTTGAAGCAAGCAATTTAGACTTAGCTGTCTTTCTTTAAGCAGCAGTGAGACCCTTTAGATCAGGGTGTCAAACTCAAGGTCCATGGGCCAGATCTGGCCTGCTGCGTGCTTAAGGACCTGTTACATTGGCTGACGGATGCAAAACATTTGTAAAAAGGACACAGCGGACGAGAAAATG
>BHFT01058943.1:0-15759 GCA_004320025.1 Laticauda laticaudata
TCTCTCACACACACACACACACACACACACACACACACACACACATAAAGTTGCAAGGATGATGACATTATGATATAAAAGAAAAATCTAAGAAATTCAAACAATTCTAAAATATTAGAGTAATTGCTTAAAAGTACTTTTTCTTGTCTCTCCTATCAACAAATTTAATTCAAATGTTGAACATGGCACAAATCATCAACCTATTGCTGGCAGTCAGGTATTGAATTTTAATTCTATGGTTGTATACAATAGTACAAATTGTACAAACTATCCTCAATTTTTGATATCTTGATAAATTCTAAAAACTGGAATACATTGTAAAGAAAAACATGTTTGATAAGTAGCAATGTTGTGATCTTAAGAATATGAGTGTAAAATATAGAGATGGTAGAACAACCCATACACTCTACAGCTACAGGGCAGTAGATTTTGAGAAACTAATATTTTCTATGGATTTAGTTTAAAAATGGATTTTTTGAAGATTATTAATATTCACATTTTTTACATTACATCTTATAACATTAGCCAGTTTGTATTTATCTTCTAAACCGTATGTAAATGTTGTTATAAATCATCAAGATGCCTTTTAGTACAAATAAACCCTGCTTTTATTTTTCAGATACATAAAAATCTATGGTGCAATTTTAAAAGGGAATTTCCCCAGAAGTACATTCTTTTTAAAAATGTAGTGCTAGATGCATGGAACTCTGAGGAATGTATTTCTTTTTGTTTGACATACTTTTTTGGTGGATTTTTAATTGGAGAAAGATGAATGCTAGAGATCTATTTGATGTTACTGTTTGTCTTTTTAGGAAGTTCATTGGGAGCAAAACATTATGCTATCTACCATCCTATAACATCAGTCGCTCTGAAATATGGGCTATTCTAAATCAGGATCAGAAGTCATATTTTTGAGTTTAATTCTATAGCTCAGTCATCTGGTGATCAAAGTATAATATTCTGTTGCAAGAACATCCTGGTATAAGTGGTGCCATAATTGGTAAGCCAGTCACAGCAGAATAAAGTTCCTCTTGCTTCTATCTGTTGTTGCAGCAAGAGCTGAATCCAGGAGGACCTCAAGTCATGGATCAGCTCCTTCAGAAAAAGCATGATGCTGTCAGGAGTCACTACAGCAACTATTATTCCTAGTTATCAAGGAACAGCAATAGTATTTGATAGTATTTAATCAGAGCATCTTTCTTTCCATCTAATTCTTTATAATTTCCAGAAACTAATTCAAGAACCGGTGGTATCTCCTTTTCAATCTAAAGTAGTACTGCAGACACATTGTCTGCACATTGTACATATTGATGATACTTTGCCCCAAATTAGAGAGTACCTCTCCTTATCAAATCAAACTTTCCACTATAAAATAGTACACATTGTTCCCAACCTAAATAATTCTGAACAGAGTTTGTCATAAATGCAGAGAATTTATGCTTGATGCTATTGTCATCAATGAGTAGGTTCAAATGTCATATCAGTCCTTGGTCATATTCACTTTTAATTTTAAGCAATTATTACTCAAAGTACCTTTATAATTGCTTCATGTCTCACAGTTCTTCTGAAAAGCAGAAGCTGCTTGGGATTGGGTACTCAAGAAAAGGCCATGAAGAGCCAATCTCCTCCAACATCCTGGTCACCTTTATGTTCCAGAGATTCTTTCATTTGTTCTGCCTTGTATGCAGTCTCTGTTTCCCTATTTTGACAGTGTCAACAGCTCACCAAATGGGTTTTGATAAGACGATTCAGTTGTCAAAAATCCAGCTTATGACATAGCTGTATGACTCATTCTTCGGTGAGTCATTGTCACTCACACGAAGTGATCACTGTTCTAATAGGACAATAGAAATGTCCTATTCAATTTCTATATTAAAAGGTGCATTTGAAGACAAATGGCATCTTCACTATTGTTTAGTGAAGGAATAAATTGAGCCAGTTGGATGTTGCGACACTATATAATTGATCATGAAGGAAACAAGCTATAAAGAATGTGAAGTTCATACACTTTATACGCTGCAGTCTTCTGGGTGTGGCTGTGTAAATAGAAATTTAGCCTAGTAGATATTTCTGTGACAAAAATCTTATGAGTCCTGTGGGGGAAATGGAGTCTTAAACCTTGGAAGTCCAACTTAAGTAGATAGGTGGAGAAATTAAAATGAAATGTTGGTCACTCTGTACTATATGTAGGGTCAGCTAGACAGGCAGAGCTGTGAAGCTGAGAGACCTGAATGCTTCAGTGATGCGGCAATGCAGGGTGGAGATTTAATATGCACCAGGGAACATTTTGGGAAAGACAAACCTGCAAAAATGAACCTTATGAAATGGGAATGAAAACATTATTCTTGTTTGCCAAACTGAGTGAAAAACAGGCTGTGATTAGAGAATGACAATTAGGACAAAAAAACAAAAACAAAGGGTAAAGAGAGAGGAATTAGACAAGATACCAACAGGGACAGAAAATTTTTTTATACATATATTTTCTGAGGTTTTCGTGGGTATTTGTATGTGGATCTTTGGTTATTCGGATTTTCTCCTGTGTAAATTTTTCTCCCGTGTAAAATCATCTGGCAAACACAATACAGAAGCCTGATGATGGCAGATGAGNCTGAAACATTGCTACAACTTTAAGAGCGCAACTATAATGACATGGGAAAATACCCGAACAAAGCTGAATACTATATATATATATATATACTTACTATACATTAAATTGGAGGATGAACAAGTAAAGAAACAATAATAACTTGGGCAAAAAATGTTGGTTATACAATTGAATTACATAAATGGCAAAAATTGTGGGATAGTAACTATAAATTAACAATGTCATCTGCATATAAAGAAAACTTGTATGCATTAAAGGCATTTTGCACCAGCACAGTTGGCAAGGATATTTAAAGACAAATCGGCTAAATGCTGGAAATATCATCAAATACCTGGGTCATATTATCATATGTAGTGGACTTGCCCGAAAGCAAAAAAAAATACTGGACAAAAATACATGCATGGTTGGAAAAAATGATAAAACAGCATATTGTTACCAGAAATATTTCTATTGGGGTTCTACCCGAAAAATACAGTAAGGAAAATACATATTTAGTTATACATATATTAACTGCTGCTAGAATCGTATTTGCACAATATTGGAAGAATGGAGAGATATCTACAGATGAGAATATGATTAGGAAAATATTAGAATGTGCAGAAATGAATAGAGATTAACATTGGCAATTAAAGAGAAAGAACAAACTGAATACTATATGATTTGGGATCTATTTTATCAATGGTTAAATAATAAAAATGGAAGTTAGAAACAGGAAACAAAATAAAGTAGATATGTTAAAAGAGATAAGTAAATATTATGACTAGTATGTTGAATATTACTATTTTAATATTGTAGAATTAATTTTAATGTAACAAATGATGTTGCCATTTTGATTATAATTTAACAAAGATATTTGTACCCAGACAACAAATTGTTCAACTGAAGATGGAATTATTATATTAAAATTTAAAAAAAAAGAGAGTGAGAAAGAGAATTATTACAAATGGAGACCTCATATAGATAGAACACCAAGTACTCTGGTTACATGTCAATACTAAGATGGGCTGGTACCCGGGTGTCAATTTTGATGGTGTCACATGACATATCGTGACATATCGTGACATTTTTTGACTTTGCGGAGCCAGGGTGGGTGTGGCCTGCATGTGACACATCCGGCCCACAGCCCCCCAGTTTGACATTCCTGGGCTAGTAGGTAAACAAAGCTTTAAAGAAGAACAAAAAGACACTCCACTGATGGAGGGAGTCATGCAGACATCTCTTGATTATAAACTCAGTAGAAAGTACGGGGGTTGGGTATACTGTGAATATATTAAAAGCAACATCATATTAAAGCAGCTAGGCCCTTGAATAGGGCAGAGACTTCCACAGAATTACTGTAGAGTTATAAACAAAGCTCAAATGAACTTAACCTCAACTAAAATTTAATATAGGGCAGGCTGAATGAGATGAAGAATGAAATCATTTTTTAAAAATCTGTTTGAAACTTCTCAACATTGAGAAATTAGTATAAAAGGAAAGTCAAGTGGGTGGTCAGCTCTTTCCTGAATGCCAGAGATCTAGCCAAAGCCATGATAATAAAAGTATAGCTGAAAAGCTTGTTGCAGATCAGGGAAGGTACCATCAAATCTAAGAAGTCACCAGGATCAAAGAAAGAATAATATCCAGACTGAAGGTCCATTAAAGTAGAGAAGGCTTCTTTTTTACTTTCAGGGAAATGGAAGACTCGCTCAACCAAGATTAAAAGAAGCACGTGCCTAATGCATGAAAATAATATGGAATGGGTGCTTTCATCATTTTTTCCATACTTAAGAGATATCTAAAACTCGGAATGTGCTATGATTTTTCATAAATCCCACATCAAGAATTAAATGGGACAATGTGGGATTTAAAAAAAAAAACTCACCTGAAGCACAGAAAGCTTTAATTTGCCCTGAGACATATTTAAAACCCGCCATTAAGCTGTGTCTCTAATATTAATAGCACTTAGATTTATCTTCCACTTTATAGCACTCTCTGAGCAGTTTACAAATATTTGCATATTAACAATGCAATACATACCTTGGGAACTATAAACTTCTATCCAAAATAATTGTAACATTGGATTCAATAAGTGATGGGTTTTTTTCTCAAATCAGAGTGATGCTGAATACTGGAAGATCATAAACGGTTATTTTATGAATTGTACTTCAGAATTTAGATGAGTCATGTTGGGTGATAATCCACATTAAGGCCAAGCAAGCGAGTCTCTTTTCAGAATGAAGATTGGCTATGATACAGAGTGAACAGTTTTGCAGAGCCTTATTAAAAACTAACAGTGTTTAGATCAAAATTTAAAATTATCCCTTGATCTCATTGCATTTTGATTCAATGTTCCCGCTTGATAAATTTTAGACAATGCCTGTTTGGGAGGAGAGTCCATAGGACTCAATGGATCAAAAAGTTTAAGAATTTAGTCCCTTGACTTCATCTTTCCCTGAGGACTTTTTAAGCCTTAAAAAATCCCTCATTTCCAGGGACAGCATTTATTTTAAGCCCTTTATCTAGCATTACATCAAATTACATGCTGAATTGCCTACTGAAATGAATACTATTTGTTTCAGAAGAACATCTGGATTTCAGCTTTGAAAAGGAAAAAAGGAAAAAATAAAGGAGAAAGGAGAGAAGCTTCTCATATAAAATTTATCAGGAGCATCCATAAGTCAGATCTCGAGTCCTCTTACTGATTCAAAAAGCACCCTATAGGAATAGGGGAAGAGGAAATTTTTGGAAAAAAAAACCATTATTTTTCGAACCACATAATACTTCTCTTGTTCCTATAGTTTCTCCAACTCTCCTGTTCATTTTAATATTTCCTCTAAAAAATTTTTATCCCTTTGAATTCTCTTACAACAACCCTGTGAGGTAGGTGAGGCTGATAGAGACTGACTGGTCCAAAGTCACATGATCCACTTTTTAAATTAAATGGTTAATATCTCTCCCCCACCCAGTTTCAATCCAATGTTCTAATTTCTGCATTACCAAGTTCTTCCTTATGCCTTCAAACCCTGTTACAAGAACACCATTTAGAGAAAGCAAGAAGACACCACACATAATTCTTCCTTGTAATTATTCCTCAGAGATTCCTGTATTTCTGGTTGTACATAAGGGAGTGACATATAATCAATGAAATGTCCCTATGTACTAATTATATCCATGCCATAAAACTAAATCCCACTGCTTAAGATTGACATATATTGCTGACATTAAAATGCTCTTAGAGCCCCTTTTCAATTTTTTAAAAACTAAAGGAATATTAACAAATCACATCAAGATAGAGAGTTTAGTGAATGGGAAGAGAAATGTTCATAGTCCGGAGATACTGCATTGCTCTTTCTGCTTCTACACGAGGATTTCAAGCTTTGTCTAGTTAAGGGAATTGGCAGAAAAGAAACATACACATTCTCTGACTACTTAGATATATTGTACTCTTAATAACTTACATTATAGCCTGGAGCAGCATTACTCAAGTATCAACAGGCCAGAAAATATTTCACCTATAAAATCTGTTGCTTAATGAACAAGAGAACTAAAAAAACTTGCAAAGTCCTATTGTAATGGAGCATGAACTTGCACACTCATGCCTAGGTGAGTCGCCCCCTCTAGCTCCTTCAAGCAGAGGTCCCAAAGTCCTATAGAAAATTAGCACCCACTCCTCTCCTAGAAGAATGCAATATTTAAAAAGCAGAATGTTATATTTCCCTAAATGAGAAATGGAGAAACATGGATTTTTAGAGGAAGGAAGCTCACTCTTAATAGCCCCCACCTTTCCTAATAGCCCTCAGCAGATGTCAGCACTTAAGAGATAAAGAGATAGCAAGATCTTTTCATAAGCAAATACCCTCATTCAAGATCCAACAAAGGTAGGATTAGCCCTCAGCCACAATAGGAATTACTCAAAGCCCCTTCATTGCATCATTTCAGTTGCACCACCCCCAGCAAACTCCCAGGATTTGTACGTGGCCCCATGGGAGACTGACAACAGCCAATAGAATACATGTTCTTGAACAGGAAGTTCAAGTGCAAAGCCCAAGAGAAGGTATAAATAGCCCCCAGTCTCAACGCCATGTGTTCAGCTGCCCAGAGCCACCCATGTGCTTCTGCTTCATCATTAAACCATCTTTCCAATCAGCCTCCATGTTTCCAGTGTCTTTCTCCCAGTGTGGAACTGAATCAGATGGATATTTCTTCCAGTAGTCCTTTCTTCCATTTCCTTTTGTTAGTGTCACCCACCGTCTGATAAGCTGCTACCATATCTTGTATTTATGGACAATTTCCCCTTTTGTCTTACTCTGGAGGGGAAAAATGAGACTGCTTTTTTGCTTTTTCATTATAGCATCAGTGTTGCAAAGTGTCCTGGGTCTATTTCCCTGATAGAATGAATATACTAATATAATGAGAAGGTATAATTGCTTATTATGTATATTAAGGAATCAGATTAGTATTAAAGGGACAAAGGGAAATAAGATCAGGAAACCAAGATTTCTGCCAGTAGCAAGAGTCTTAGACACAAAAAGACAGAGAGACAGACAGACAGACAGAGGAAGACTCACAAAGAACAACTCAAATCAATTCCTAATGTAAAGTAGCAAAAGTATATTGGAGTAACTATCTAGCTCCATATTTTCTCTGATAACGAATTTCTTCTGATTCACTAATCCTGATGTTAGGACTGGGGCAGAGGTTCCTCATTTGGTACAAATCAATCAGGAAAAAAAAAATATTTTCCTACACTAGAAACTAGAGAACAAAAAACAAAACCAGCCCCTTCTCCTTTTAAAAACTCACTTGAGAGGGGGGGGGGAGCCCATTCTGGTCCTGTCTTAGATGTTGAGTTTCTGGAACTTTGCTTCTCTCTGTTATCTTGATTTATGAATTTCATACATTCAGTCATTTCATTTATGATCTTCTGAGGTTGTTTTCTTCCTTCACTACCTATGCTGGAAGTTTGATGAATTTTAAATGTCACTCTATTTTGGATTATTGTTATGACTATGGTTCCCCCAATATATTGTTGGGAAACAGCCTACCAGTATAATTCTGTCTCAGTGCAATGCTTCCATGTTAATTCCAGAAAACTGTATAGGCAAACCTCCCTTGCATTTTCTCCATTATCTAGGGCTAACAGCCTAGAGGAAGGGAGGGAGGGAGGGAAGCATCCATCCATATGATTCTTATTTTGGAATTACACTGCAACTATGCTCGCTTAACCCACTTTCATTAAACCTTGGCATTGTAATAAGGCAGAAACTACATTCTTCCTGATAATGTATGTCTGAGCCCATAACTGTTCTATTAAATAAAAGATTATGTATAATCAGTGGTGGGATTCAAATAATTTAACAACTGGTTCTCTGCCCTAATGATTTCTTTCAACAACCAGTTCACTAAACTGCTCAGAAAGTTAACAACCGTTGTGAACTAGCTGGATCCCACCACTGTGTATAATCTATTTAATGGAACAACTAGTGGGACATTTCATTCAGGTTTTAATGAATAATGGAAAACCATTGATCATTAAAGCCCAAACTAGTAATTTGTAGAGAAGGCATTGCAGTTTAATTGAAAGGGAAACGTGCAAATGCATTTTCTTTTCTTTTTTTTAAAGTAGAAAAACATTCTTGCATTACCAAAAATTTGGTCAGTGTATGCACCTCCTAATCAATAATGCAACTTGATGATTGAGAGTATGGGGGTAATAAAAGGAATAGAACAAACTCACCCTCTGCCTAATGTTCCCATAGCAACCAAGGACTTCAGTCAGTAGGCTTTGATCTTGAATATGAGAAGACTGTCTGATTACGGCACACATTTTTTTGCTCAAAAAAAAAAAATGGAACACATTCTTGTGGAAACACTTCAGAGTATGTGTACATATGATTTCCAGTGCTGAAAACTCTCGTGCTTGATCAGATAGAAAAACCTCAAATCCTGGAGCCAATATCTAACACTGTCTTGAATCCCAAAACTAATGCAACTTCAAAGATGCTGTTCTTATGTGAGATACTTGTTGCTGGCACCACAACTTGGCAGGATGGTTATTACAAAGCATTTGACTTAATTAGTATTATTGTGCCAAATAAAAATTATTCTTCAGAGGATAGGATTGTGGGATTATTGCTTCTTGGACCTTGTTGATGCTGCAACAATCATAAGTGTGAAAAGGGGTCATAAGTCACTTTGTTCAGTGCCATTGTAACTTTGAATGGTCACTCCACACAAAGAAAGTACCTGCAAAGGAGGGGGAAAAAACTCCAGAGAAGTTCCTGAGACAGGAAGTCTAGTCCTGCCAAGAATGTAATAAGGGAGAGAGAGGCAGAGAGGCAGTTTCTGTAAGCAACACCAGAATGTTTCCTTCCTGTCTTCCTTACAGGATTAGGCCAGTAATTTCTTCTAACAACCAGTTCTCCAAACTGCTTAGAATGTTAACAACTGGTTCTAGTGAATAGATGCGAACTGGTAGCATCCCACTTTTATTTACAGCAGTTCTCTAAGCAGTTTTTACAAAGTCAGCATATTGCCCTCAACACTCTGGGTTCTCATTTTACCCACCTCAGAAGGATGGAAGACTGAGTCAACCTTGAGCTGGTGAGACTTGAACTGCAGCCAGCTTGAAGTATTGCATTCTAACCATGGCATTATGCCACAACGTTGGACTGGATCTTGCCTCAACTCTCCTGATTGACTTGAGCAGCCCACCTTGTCTCATCATTTCTTGGACAGATATTGGAAGACTGCCATATAGATTCTCTTGAGCACATACAAGTGAAACTCAAAAAATTAGAATATCGTGCAAAAGTTCATTTATTTCAGTAATGCAACTTAAAAGGTGAACCTAATATATGAGATAGACTCATTACATGCAAAGCAAGGTAGTTCAAGCTGTGATTTGTCCATAATTGAGATGATTATGGCTTACAGCTCATGAAAACAATCTCAGAAAATTAGAATATTGTGAAAAGGTTCAATATTTCTAGGCTCAAAATGTCCCACTCTAATCAGCTAAAAAGCCATAACACCTGCAAAGAGTTCCTGACCTTTAAATGCGTGCCTCTCAGTTCGGTTCAGTAGGAATCACAATTATGGAAAGACTGCGACCTGACAGTTGTGCAGAAAACCATCACTGACACCCTCCGTAAGGAGGAAAGCCTCAAAAGTAATTGCAAAAGAAGTTGGATGTTCCCAAAGTGCTGTATCAAAGCATATTAATAAAAAGTTACGTGGAATGGAAAAGTGTGGAAGAAAAAGTGCACACGCAAGCAGGGATGACCGCAGCCTTGAGAGGATTGTCAGGAAAAGGCCATTCCAAAAGTGTGGGACTTTCACAAGGAGTAGGACTGAGGCTGGAGTCAGTGCATCAAGAGCCACCAACACACAGACAGATCCTGGACATGGACTTCAAATGTCGTAGTCCTCTTGTCAAGCCGCTCTGAACAACAAAACAATGCCAGAAGGATCTTACCTAGCTAAAGAAAAACAGACCTGGTCGTGTTGCTCAGTGGTCCAAAGTGCCCTCTTTTTCTGATTGAGAAGCAACTTTTGCATCTCATTTGGAAACCAAGAGGACCCAGTCTGGAGTGAAAGGAGAATGGAGAGGCACACACTTGCAAGATTTCTTGAAGTTCCAGTGTAGAAATTTCCACAGTCTGTGTTTGATTTGGGAGCCATGTCATCTGCTTGGTGTTGGGTCATCTGTTGTTCATTAAGTCCAGGGTCAACGCAGCCGTCTACCAGGAGATTTTGGAGCACTTCATGCTTCCTTCTGCAGACAAGCTTTATGGGTTTTCATGATCTGTAAGCTATAATCATCTCAATTATGACAAATCATGGCTTGAACTATCTTGCTTTGCATGTAATGAGTTTATCTCATATATTAGGTTCACCTTTTAAGTTGCATTTCTGAAATAAATGAACATTTGCACAATATTCTAATTTTTTGAGTTTCACCTGTACAGATGTCAATACATCAAGTCAATCAATTATTGATACCAGGTCACCTTCTCTCTGGGGTCATTGAAGTCCTTAGCATTAGGGGCTGTTACCCAGCTGGAAACAGCTACCAATGACTCAATGCAATTTGTTGTAAGTATGACTCAGAGATTCAAAGATCAATTCATTTTGGATCCTATAAGTGTGGCAAACATCCATTAATAAGAGCTTTACAGCCATGGATTGTCTGAGCATCTTCCCATTCCCCTCTCCCCCCCGAATCTGTGGAACAAAAGATGCTGCTACAGAATGACTGGAAAGCTATCAACTTTCCAGACACAAGTCAGTCACCAGATTAGATGCCGTATTTATTTAATTTTATTAATTTCAATGGGACACTGATTTCTTCTTCAGTTGAAAGAATTTAGATGGCTAAAAGTCCTTAATTTTGCAAGCGTATACCTTCCTCGATTCTAAGAGACACAACAAATATGAAAAACCTTTTTTGTATTTTGATCGAATGATCACACAATTCTAGAAAGAGGACTAAGTTCCAACTGTTAACCTAATGCCATTGAAATCTTACTGAGGAAAGTCAATAACAATAATCCATTTGTCCTATGACTTTAAAGGTTGATTTGAAGTCACCCAGCTTTGAATCTTCTTGAACTTTCAGTTAACCTAGATGGAAGATGGAAAAAAAAATCAAGAATTGAAGACAAGACCTGACTTTGCTGTCTGTGAAACCAGTGATCAGGTTTCTTTTGATATTCAGGAACAAAAGATTGTGCCTGAAGGGGGGAAAATGAACCCAAAAGCTTATCTCAGGCCATGTCATTCCTTTGTTATTTTTATTTCACAGCATTATTTTGCTCCCTCATTCCCAGAAATTATTTTGCAAAAGAATAAAAGGAAAGCAAGGGTAACTAATTTGTTCAATTAGAGGCAATAGAATAAAACCCAGTCTTTCACTGAAAATGGGTAGTTCAAGAGGTATTCTCCGATAAATACAGAAAGAAATTATGTCCATGCAGTTGGTTTTTTTTTTAAATTCTCAATAATTTTTACATTTTTATTTATTATATTTATATCTAGCCTTTTCTCTGAGAGTTTAAAGCACAAAAAAGTCATCCTCATTTTATTCTTATAAGAGCAACTATGTGTGGTAAGTTGTTTGGGAAGAATCAATGGCCAAAGTCATTCAAGGGCTCCATGATGCAATGATGACTTAAAATTCATCTTCTTTAATCCAAGACCCTCACTTTAACACTACTCCACAGTGGCCTGGATAAATAACCCATTTGGAGATTTTAGAATGTTATTTATGCTTGTTTGTTTGAAGAAGGAAATTAGATAGAAGATAGAGTTTAACAGATCAGAAAAAAAACCTCAGACATTAGATTGAATGCCAGTGTCAGAGTAAGCAGAGTAAAAATTATACATTGTGCATTTTCCTGACAGGGTAACTCTATCATGGGATAGGCCCATCTCCTAGATAATGAAACTGATGTCTCTACTTACTATTACTGGACTAGAAAAATCATAACTCTGATACATTTGAATGTTGTTCTCATTTCATCCTTAATTTGTTTCAGTGCCTTGCTATCCCCATGCTTGTTTCTTCTTGAATAGTTATCAACTAATTTGCTGAAATGAATGTGAAGCTGTTACAAACATGGAAGACCCTGGTCTATGAAGTATTGGATCCGACCAAACAAGGTTAGCTTGTTGTCAATTAATTGGGCAAGCTCCAGCTACCCAGATTATTGTCCCATAGAATGTCAGATGGAGCAGTGTTTTAAAGCATATTAATTATGCTGTTGGTTTGAGCTCCGAGCTTTGGTGATTTGGTTGCAAATGTTTCATTACAATTCGAGGAGACATCATCAGTGCACTTTGGATTATGTTTGCCTGTCAGAACACTGGCCTGTTCTAACAGACAAGCACAATTCAATTTGAACTGACAATGTCTCCTCGAACAATGATGAAACGTTTGCAACCAAATTGCCAAGCTTGGAGCTCAAACGAACAGCCCAAGTTACTAATATTCAAACACAGATTAATTGTTTTCATAAGACTAGATAATTAGGGCCTCTGTCCTCTTTATTAATACCATTGGCAACTCAGTGGACAGCTCTATTACAATATTTCCAAAGGAACAATTAAGAGGGTAGCTTGTCACCAGTCTTGACACCTTAGTAACTCTAAGAGCCTTCATATTTATAAATGGTTTGAATACTACACATATTGTTCTAGCATTGTCTTTGTGCTTTGCCTCATTGTACATTTCATTTGCTTTCTTGTAGACCAGAATATTCCACAGTGTCAAATGCACTGAGGCGTGTTGAGGTTAAGCACACTGTAAAGTATCTCAGACATGTAAATTAACTACAGGTGCCTGTAAAGAAAATATAGCACTTCAGTTCTTGCATTGCTAACTAGTGCAAGAAAAAGGCAATTCAATTTGTTAAAAAAAAACACCTGAAAACCCCTTACACAATAATCTGTGACTACTGTATCTAGCTGTTTTTGACCCAAAACGTAAGAAGAAGCTCAGAGTGATATACTGGGGACATTGTCATTAACACTGTCATGCATTTTATTTTAATTATTCTTAGGCCCTATATTATGTTTGAAACATACGTGGGTAAACAAAGATTTATGCAACTTGATTGTGTATATAGAGATAGTAAAGCCAAGAAGCAACAGATCTGGATAATCTTCTACATTGGGCAACAATTTGTTCTGACATTAAGTTTGGGAGAGGATTCATAGAGGAAGATCTATTCACACGCACATACTTCTGAAAAATGCTCAGCAAAATACTCATAATTTAGGATTTATCTCAAAGTCAAATAATTGTCTAATTATCATCATTTTATTGTACTGAGCAAAGCTTTTTAGGAAAACTAAATGTGAGATCAAATAAGTCTATTTTTTTCAGCTTCTTTGACAAATTTATTGCTGTACCTTCTAATGTTGCAATAATTGTATGGAAGATTTTGTTGGTTTATTCCATAAAACTCTCAATTTCAGTCGTTAATTCTGAGCATTTTACAAGCCTTTCTGGTTGTATTTGAGCTACTCTATAACCATTTAATGTGGCTATACCCATGAATAAAACTTGCTTTTCTTCTATTACTATAATATTCAACATATTTTGTTCTAGATGTTGGTCTGTCTGAATTAAGAAACCCTGTAGAAGGTTTACATAGTTATATGGTCATACTAGTGTCTTTCAATCCATACCTTTTACATAGCAATAGAATAAGCACTTAACCCCATGTCACACTGCACCAACGGATGGAAAGAGGATGTAAAACGGAGAAAAACACTTGTCATCCATTGGTTAACGCGATGCAATTCCATTTCTGTACTCAACTGCGTCCGTTTTGCTTTCCTCTCTATCCGTCCAGCATCCGCGACTGAGGTTCCATCCGCTCAAAAAGTTTTGAGCTGCTCAAAAACTTTCTGAGCAGAAAATGTATCCAACACGTCCGTTCTTGCATCTGCAACGCATATGGGGAACATCATCCTGCATCGTCGGCATCCGTTACGTGTCAGCTCTATCCGCTAGGCATCCGCTGTGCATCCGCGCAACTCAATCCGCTCAATGGAAAGGCAAGAACAGGGAGGAAGCGAACGGAACGAGGAAGGCATAGTATGCGCAGCGTTCGAAGTAGCACGGACGAGATGAAAGATGAAAAAGTGATGCAGCTCGCAAAGAAAGGACAAGGCATTTAAATAAACAGTGTGCCAGAGGGGACCTATCTCTGGAATTTAAGGATGTCTAGAGGATGCCTAGAGGATGCAAAAGGACACATAGTGGAAAACCTATATTGCCCAAAAAAGGGGGAGCAACTCACCTGGATCTCACTTTCAGTCCAGCAGCCCTGCTGTGTGAGCCTCTGCAGCTTCATCTGCTCTTGCTCTCCACAGCATCCAGTCATGTCCACCATGGATCGTAACACAGTCCTTTTGGTAAGCCAGCATCATTCTGCAACAGTGCAAAGCCATCTACAGCCTCTTTCAACTCTTCTCTATGGGAAGAAAAGGAGGCGGTCAAGAAGTGTCTGGGTCTGAGATGGATCGGAAAAGAGCAGAGTAGGGACTGTACAACAAGCTGATGGTGGGCTGAGGAACGAAGACCCTCGTGCATTCCAGAACTTCATGAGGATGCCTCCAGCCATGTTTGACGAAGTTTTGGAGTGGCTGACACCAGGTTGACCAAGCAGAGCACCAAACTTCCACCCAGCCTGGACCCTGGGCTCAAGGTGGCACTGACTCTGTGCACCTGGCCTCAGGAACCACTTACAGGAGCAAGTTAGCAGTACGGCTGGGTATGGGTGCCTATACACATCCATCCGTAGCATTGTGTCAGAGGTAAGTTGGTGAGCTCATCGAAGTCCGTAATCTCATGCAGAGGATGACTGAGGGACTACTCCTCAATGTCCCTCGCCACCTGAAGAAGGCTGTGAAGAAGTTGCAGAGCAGTTGCCGTATCCGAGTGTGGAATTTTCCCCACACGTTGGAGCCATAAGTGGCAAGACGTGGCGTGCAACAGAGTGCCAGCCAGTCAGCTCAGGTCCACATTATTTCATACACTACAAGGGCTTTCTTCAAGCTATTGTCTCTTCGCCATGGTTGATGCTGATTACAAGTTTCATGTACATCTGATGCTTCAGGCATGTGGGCTCATGTTCAGCCATGGCCAGGTATACACGCCAGTGAATCTCAAGGAGGGGGCTGGAACACCAAACTCACTACTCATGGGCTTTCCGCAGATCCAGTACCCCATGCACGACAACGGAGAATATGTGCCGCTACTTCATCGTGGGGTGGATTACATCCTTCTCCCTCAGACACCTACCTCACTCTGACAGCATACTACTTCCAGACTACTCACCCGTGAAGAGAGGATCTTCAACTACAGGCTGTCGCAGGGCAGAGGCATTGGGGCTTCAATCCTCACTTCCATTCTCGCAGGGGCATCTCAACTTCAATTTTACCAACATTTTTGACCTTTCTTCGCATTTTCCGTCTGGGCGCTCTCAATAGCTGGAACAGTTTGATGGGTCTTTTCTTCGGTTGCCGGTTCGTTTGTGCGCTCCCTTTTCTTGTCGGCTTGCTTTGATTTCAGTGGTTGTGGGCAGTTACTGCATCTGTTTGGCTGTTATTTTTTCGATTCCTACGATTTATTTTATGTGTTCCCCTCTTCTTTGCAGGCG
>BHFT01058945.1:0-13176 GCA_004320025.1 Laticauda laticaudata
TGAAGCCAGTGATGTTTTTAAGAGTTTTCCACATGTTTGCTGGTTCATTTGTTAAGAATTGATTCTTTAACTTTTCATTTCTAAAACATTCATGTATTCCATATTGTTTCCAGCTGCCACTTGCAAATACTTTTCCTGTTTTCTCTTCAGTACCTATTAAATATATACTGCATGCTCTTTCATTGATACTTTTTGCTAATTCTGTTCTGTTTTTTTTCTTTTCTTGATGTTTAAATCAAATGACTTAAAATAGATTTGGTACTCTGTGGGCAAAAAAAGGTAGTTTTTTTTCCCCATGTCTTTAGAAGGCCAAGGTGGGGCATGTTCTGTATGAAAATAGTTGACTCCAAATTCGCTAATCTGATTGGCTAAGAAAGCCAGCATAGGGATTGATTCACTAGGAACCAATCCAAAGGAACCGCCAAAAGGCGGTTAAATCAAACAAACGTCATTGGCTACAAGCCGGCAGGNCATTGGCTACAAGCCAGCAGGCAAGCCGTATATAAAGGCTGCCGCGGCTAGAGCCAAACTGTTCCGTTTATCTTACTGTTGTAAATAAAGACATTATTTGTTGGAACCCCGTCTACCTCGCGTTTTTCCGGATGGAACAGGTAGTCCTTGTCTTTTGACCACAATTCATCTTCATCTAATGACCCATAATCCCTCATGGGGTGGAGAGTCTGGGCAACTGAATGGAGCTAGCAGAGCTGGATGGGCTCTGTCTTAAGGGCTGGATGCTCTTCCTGTCGCCAGGGTGGAGTTTTGTTCAGCAGATTATTCTCATTGTGCCCAGAGAGAGAAATATCTGCCTTCTACTTTGGATCGAACTCACAGACTCCTGATTATGAGGAAAAACTCCACCACTAGGCCATCGCTGCACCACTCCTTTTTTCAACCACAATTGAGCCCAACTTTTCTGTTGATAAGCGCAACATTTGTGAAGTGATTTTTGCCCCGTTTTACAACCTTTCTTGCCACGGCTGTTATGTAAATCACTCTCTGAGCCTCTGTACACGCACTGCACTTACCTGCATCCAAAACGGGCCCCATGGGGACTCCTGGGAGGGATAGGATGGGGTGGGTAGGGCCAGCCAGGAATGGGATTTGGGGGTTCTCTCCGAACCACACAGAATCTTAGCTAGGGGCTCTCTTGAACTCCTGCAAGCCCCCAGCAGCCCCACCCCTAGGTTGACCCCCTTCCTCTTCTTTGGGGCAGCCCATCAAATGTTATAGGAAGACTGCTATCATGTCATCCCTAGTCCCTCTTTTCATTAAACAGGACCTATCCAATCTCAGCAGCCATTCTATGCAGATAAGGTGTGTAGATAATGGCCATGTTGGTGTTAGAAAGAGGTAACTCCAAGTTCAATGATTGGGTAATGACTAACCAACACAAAGTCGCAATTTTGGAGGAAAATCAGAATTTGTTCTGTGCATCCCCCCCCCTCCCCTGGAAGTGATTATAACCTTGGAGCCAGGTTGCAAATGAAAATGTCCAGAAAAATGTATTTCTCCAGGCTAGCAGTCAAATTAAACTTAACTGAAAGTCTGACATGATTAAGAAAATCTTGGGTGGAAAACAAGGACACGCACACACACATACACACACGTAGAGTGCCACTCTCAAGTGGCTTCATGGGTGACTTGTTCAATGTTTTAAAATAAGATTTGTCAGGATGAGTACAACTCTATTGCTATGGAAATGAGTGACTTAATAGTAGTGACTTAATAGTAATGAGGTTGTATCTTTCAGCAACAAAGGGTCACCTAGAAGTGTTTGGAAGAGGAATTATTTCTGATGCTTTTATAATATCAAGTGTACTTTACTCTTTGTAAATTGAGCTCAGGTAAACTTTATGGATACAACTACGACGTTTTCTTGGCAACAACATGGAAACAGCCTGCTTTTTTGTTCCAGGGTGGTTTCTCAATTTACTAATCCAGGATAAAAATCTAGGGCAGGGGTGTTAAATTCAAGGCCCGTGGGCTGAATCCAGCCCACAGGGTGCTTAAATCTGGCCAGGGGGCCAGTCTGGAAATAGCAAAGGACCAGATCATGGTGCCTCTTCTAGCAAAAGCAGGGCATGAGGGGCATGTGCAACCCCCCTGGGCCCCATTTTTGGCCACTGACAGCACTCTGCCAGCCAAAACTGGGCATGGGGGGGCATATGGGAGACTGTGTGTGCACCCCCTGCAACCTGTTTTGGCCAGCAAAGTATTGCAGGAGGTGTCCCTCCCATCTCCCATCCCCCTCCTCACCAGCCGGCCCGTGGAGGAGAACTACAATGCTGATTCAGCCTTTGAGGAAATCCAGTTTGACATCCCTGGTCTGCGGTCTCCTTGTTTCTTGCATCCAAGTGCAAATAAATTTTGACCGTGTATAATTCCAAGAGTCAGGCGGAGTCAGAGGAAGCTCCTTTGCTTCTGAGAAATTATTGGTAGAAGAGAATGTTTGTAGCTCAGGGTTGAACTGCGGGGCCCTTGGTGCTCTCTGAGCTTGGTGGTTTTGTTGCAGACATTTCATGATCCAACTAGGTAATATCGTCAGTGCTAGAAGGGAGGGAGGTCAAAGAGAGGAGGAGGGGGAGGACGAAGCAAAAGAAGAAGAAGAAGAAGAAGAAGAAGAAGAAGAAGAAGAAGAAGAAGAAGAAGAAGAAGAAGAAGAAGAAGAAGAAGAAGAAGAAGAAGAAGAAGAAGAAGAAGAAGAAGAAGAGAAGAGAAATATGATAACCCATCTATAGTAATATTAAAATGCATTCTAATAACCAACTGGCGAGGGAACTGCAAAAGCAAATCTCTTTTTTACCATCAATTATTTTGATTTTCAGTGGGGCTCCCTTTTTTTCCCTCATGGATGTTCTTGACTTAAATCTTCCAGGACCATCTTGGACAGGGGATCCTAAAACATCCGAGCAGTGGGAGTTTCTCTAAGCCCTACTTTAAGAAACTTTGTCTCTGAAAATCCAAAGGGAATGTTCATTTGCTAATTAGGTGGTCTTCAGGATATATGTTCTCTGCCTAATTTGTGAGTGCTCCCTTAAATAGCCCTCTGGAGTCAAAAAAAACCCTAACCTCTCCCTGTTATTCTGGCAATGGGAGAAAGCTCCATGTGCTGCGGTTCCAGTTGGATTAAAAATAACTAATTACACAAACACCGTGTTCCTGCAAATGGGTTCTCTAATTGAATGGCACGTACAATGTGTAGGATGAATGGGGAAAAAAGTGTAAATTGATGCATCCCATTTCTGCAAAGCGAAAGGAACCCGAATATATACAGGTGGTATGGCCACAATTGAGCCAAACATGTCTGTTGTTGAGTGAGACATCCATGGAGTGAGCTTTGCCCCATTTTAATGACCTTTCTCACCACCGTTGTTAAATGAACTGCCAAGGATGATACATGAGCAGCCCTGTTGTTAAGTGAAAACTGGCTTCCCCATTGTCAGAAGGTCGCAAAATGGGATCCTGCGACCTGGGGAACCTGGCAACGGTCATACGTGTGAACCACTTGTCAGGCGTCTGAATGTTGATCACCTGATCATAGGGAGGTTGCAGAAGTCGTAACTGTGAAAAATGGTTGTAACTCACTTTTTTCAGTGATGTTGCTGTCAGGATTCCAGCAAACTGCCCCTAATTAAATCATGAGCCTCAAGCTTCAAAAACTTCAAAGGATTTATTAGGAGCGAACATGTTGGCATGACCTGCATGAAGCCAACCCCAAAGTCCTCCTCCTCTTCCTCCTCCTCCTTGTAAACCCCACTCCCATCTCGCACTGATGATGTTACCTAGTTTGGGTAATGAAACATCTGCAAGAAAACAAGCAAGCTCAGAGAGCACCAAGGACCCCCCCTGCCCCCAATGTATATTCGCTTTCATTCGTAGATTAGAATTCTTTTCTTGAAAAATTGTATCTTGGCTGATGCAGATTTTTTTTATGCTGCCAAAAAAAAGGAGCCACCATCTAAGCTATCAAGGACATTGTTCATTATACTTTGGAGGGGGAAAGAAAGTCAGTGTAATCATCACCAACTCTGCAACTGCTTGTTTAATACCAAATGATGGTGATAAAATTATTAATTCCACCGGTGTCTTTATGGTAATTGAAAATGCTGCAAGCTTAAATGCTAATTGTCCTTGTAGATGCTCTCCATCAGAAGCTCACAGTGGTGCCAAGTTTGGGTTTTGAAGGAACCCTTGTCCATTGTGGCACGCAAAAAAAACCCCAACAATCTGAAAAGATGCTTTACATCTCACTTAGTACATGATGGGGTTTATTACACAGCATATGATTTTTCTGCTCTAGAAATGAACCGAAGCTATTTTGTCAATTTTAACCGTTCTGGAACAAAGTATGGGCATGTTCTGTTCACTGCAGGTAATCCTCATTTCATAACCATCCATTTAATGAATGTCTAAGGAGCTTCTCAGTCATCCAGGTTGTGGTTGTCCCAAAGGTGTTCTTTTCCTTTAAAAGACAACCGGATTTTCTTGGTTTTTTTCTTGAAGATGTGTCGCTTTTCATCGAAGAAGCTTTTTCAGTTCAGTTCTTCAGTTCTTCCAGGGCTAGAAGAGACCTTGGAGGTCTTAGTGCAACCCCTTTCCCATGGCAGGGGGTTCTAGACCATTCCAGTCTTCCATTCCAGAATTGATAGGATGGATACATGTGATCATAAAAACAGTAAGTGTCATGCCCCTGTTGGAATCTGATTCCAAGGGAGAGGTTGAGCAGCTGACAGGGAGTGGGAGTGTGGCTCCAGTGGCTGTGGAAGAAAAGGGGAAGGGCACAGTCCGGCTGGGCATTCAGAAGACCCAGGACCATCCATCCCCTCTTCATCCTAGGGCATGCAGGGAGGAATGGAGAAAGGAGCAACATGAGTTACATGGGTTATGGGGGAGAAAAGGGCCCTGATTCCCTTCATTATCTGCAGCTGGGAAAACAGGATTTAAAAAGGGCGTTTGCACACAGCTCCTTGCTGGAAGTAAAGCGTGAATTACTTTTGTTTGTCAAGTCTTATCTGGGTTCTGGCATCCTCCCAATTGTGTGTGTTTCATTATCTTTTGAAGTCTGCAATTCCTTCTCCTGCCCTGTCTCGTTAATTGCTGCAGCTTGTGGTTTGTGTTGGTTTTTATTTAGAATTTATATGTACTTTGGATTCAGGCTGAATTTCTTCCTTTAAAGTCTGTTCTTGGGAGAGATTTTTCTTCAGCCGATGATAACTGGACGTTGGGGGCCAAGTTGGGGTATTAAAGGGACTTTCCATACTTTTGTGCTTTGTTGCTTTTGTGCCATGCCTCTTTGGGTCATCACAGTAAGAGGAAACAGAACAAAATAATTCAGCCCTCCACCCAAGCAGGAGACCCTACACCATTTCAGACAAATAATTGTTCAGACTCTTCTTAAAAACCTCCAATGATGGAGCACCTACAACTTCGAGGTAAGTAGTTCCACCAATTAATTGTCAGTGTCAGTAAAATACTGTGTTTATTTATTTAATTAGATTTGTGTGCCACCCATCCTGTCTAGAAACGAGTTTTGAGCAGCTGTACTGCAAACCGGGGCAGACAAAACCTTTGCCAGACCAGTTCTTGAATACAGGACTTCTGCCTGGAATCCACACTGTATAACACACATTAACACAATCAAATAAGTCCAGAGGTATTTCATGATAAGAGTCCTCCACTACTCTGCTCGCAATAGAATATCTGATGCTACCAAGCTCACAATTTTGGACCTGAACAACCTAGAACTATGTCACCTATAGTCTGACGTAAGCTTAGGACACAAAATTGTCTGCTACAACGTCCTACCTATCAACGACTACTTCGGCTTCAACCACAATAACACACGGGCAAACAATAGATACAAACTCAAAGTAAACCACTTCAAACTCAGTCGCAGAAAATAGGACTTCAGCAACAGAGTGGTCAATGCGTGGAACTCACTCCCTGACTCTGTTGTAACCTCCTCAAACCCCCAAAACTTTAATCATAAACTGTCTACTGTGGACCTCACTCCATTCCTAAGAGGTCTGTAAGGGGGCTTGCATAAGCACACCAGCGTGCCTACCATCCCTGTCCTACTGTCCCCATTTATCCGTACTCATTTATTATGTATATACTTATACCCGTTTAGACTTATACATTTATATGTTATGTTCATATTTACACTTGTTTTCTCATGCATTCTTGACAAACAAATAAACTAAATAAAGAGTAGAGTACTGTAGAATAGAATGGAATGGAATGGAATGGAATAGAATAAATAGAATGGAATGGAATGGAATGGAATAGAATAAATAGAATAGAATAGAATAGAATAGAATAGAATAGAAAAGAAAAGAAAAGAAAAGAAAAGAAAAGAATGGAATGGAATGGAATAAATAGAATGGAATGGAATGGAATAGAATAGAATAGAATAGAATGGAATGGAATGGAATAAAATAAATTAGAATAGAATAGAATAGAATAGAATAGAATAGAATGGAATGGAATGGAATGGAATGGAATGGAATGGAACGGAATGGAATAAATAGAATAGAATAGAATAGAACAAATAGAATAGAATAGAATGGAATGGAATGGAATGGAATAGAATAAATAGAATAGAATAGAATTCTTTTATTGGCCAAGTGTGATTGGACACACAAGGAATAGAATAGAATAGAATAGAATAGAATAGCAGAGTTGGAAGGGACCTTAGAGGTCTACTAGTCCAGTCCCCTCCTTAGGCAGGAAACCCTACACCATTTCAGATAAATGGTTGTCCAATCTCTTCTTAAAAACCTCCAGTGTTGGAGCATTCACAACTTCTGGAAGTAAATTGTTCTACTGATAAATGGTTCTAACTGTTGGGAATTTTCTCCTTAATTCTAGTTTGCTTCGCTCCTTGATCAGTTTGTATCTGTTGCTTCTTGCTCTGCCTTCAGATGCTGTAGAGAAGAGGTTGACCCATTTGTGGCAGCCCCTATTTGGAAGACTGTTATCATGCCGTATCAAGGTCATGTCCTCCATATCTTGCCGTGGAATTGTCCAATTAACCCTTTTTAATTCTGGGATACAACCTAGAATTTCTTGCAAAACAAGGCTATTTGCTCCCCCGGTGGGGAAGGGAAAGATTTATGCAATGGGCAGCCCACGTCTGAATATTCATGTGCATTTTCTAGCAGGGTTATCTCAGCAGCAGGATCTGGGCTGACAGATGTATGGCAGCACCCTAAGTATAAACTAGTAAATAAGGCAGGTCTGTTCTACTTAACTTTCTACCTCTGGGGATAGATTTGTGTTCTGGAAAATGTTCACGCTGTTTTTTTAAATTAAAAATCTGCAGGAAAAATAGTCAGATCAGATTCAAGGTTAAGTGGGGGGGACGGACTGCATTTCCTAAAATATTCAAGATGGCCAAGGAGTGACCTATAGGCTGATCTGCTTAGAGGAAAGAAGAGTGAAGGATTATTTTTTTTCCCCCAGCACTTCCTGGGCTGCTCATGGAACTGTGCAGTTTGCAAGGTTCCATGGTCATTCCAGGAAATGTCGGTGAAAAAGCTCTTGCTCCAAGACCGCTTGACATAAATAAAAAGGCCACTCATAAAATGTTACCCCACAAAAAAAAGGAGGTTGAGACTCTAGAAAGAGTGCAGAGAAGAGCAACCAGGAGGATGAGGGGACTGGAGGCTAAAAACAGAGGAGGAACAGTTGCAGGGACTGGGCCTGGCTAGTCTTGAGAAGAAAAGGACCAGGGGAGACAGGAGAGCATCTTCCAATACTTGAGGGGCCGCCCCAAAGAGGAGGAAGGGGGTCAAGCTATTCTCCAAGGCACCCAAAGGCCAGACAAGGAACAATGGATGGAAGCTGAACAAGGAGAGATTCAACCTGGAAATAAGGAGGATTTTTCTGACAGTGAGAACAATCAATCAATGGAACAGAAGTTGTCTTCAGAAGTAGTGGGAGCTTCATCCCTGGAAGCTTTCAAGAAAAGACTGGACTGCCTCCTTCAGAAATGGTGTAGGGTCTCCTGCTTGGACAGGGGTTGGACTAGATGACCTACAAGGTCCCTTCCAACTCTGTTTTTTCTATGTCAAAAGTAGTTTAACATTGGTCTACCTCTCACCAGATATATCTTCTAAGAACCAGCAAATGTTGCAGTATGATTATTATTACTATTATTATTTTTGCAACTACCATTTATGCTTCCCTGGTTCTGCCAGCAGTGAAATAATCAAATTAGCTCACCATAGGGTTCCTGCTACAGAGTTTTAACTTCTAATGAAAAGAGCCTTGGAAGTAAAGTAGCCATAAAGAAAAAATCGGAAATTAACTAACCGCTTCAGGTTAGTTATTTCAACTTTCAGTTTGTAAAGTTTCCATGCTGTATGGAATTTTCACGAGTTGTATACAGGATGAGAGCTGGGGTTCCTGGTTGGGAAAAGCTGCGTTCAAGTTATGTCCAGGGATGGGATTCTACCGGTTCGGACCGGTTTGGGTGAACCGGATGTTAGGTTTTCACCTGGTTTGCCAAACTGGTATTTCAACTGACCAGCTGGACCCAACCCTCCCAGGAGTCTCCATGTGGCCCATTTTTGATGAAGGTAAGTACAGGATCCGTGCAGAGGCTCTGGGAGGGGGGAAAACAGGACTTCCAGCAGTTCAGAAACGGGCCTATTTTTGGCTTTTGGAGGGCCTCCAGAGCCCGGCTGGAGAATTCTGGGAGTTGAAGTCCACAAGTCTTAAAGTGGCCAAGTTTGGGGACGCCTGACCTCGTGGATCAAAAGCGATGCAAAGCCCTTGAAAGTGCAGTTTGATTGTCATGGATTCTGTTGGGAGACATTAAGATACTTTAGGATGGCAAAGAATGGAGGAGGTTAAAGGATATGAAATTTCAGCTTTTTCTTTTTAGAATGTGGAATGATGGTTCCCCAGAGAAGCACAATTCTTGCTTTAGGCATCTATATAAATACTGCAAATTGCCATTATGCTTTATTAATGTGCAGCTGTAGTGACCCCCAAGGGTTAATTAATAAGGCTAAGGTGTTTATACAGCTTCATCTTGGAAATATTTCATGGTCCACCTACTATTTTTGGCAAGTTTGAGTTGGAGGGATAACTGGCAACCAGTAATTAAAAGGCAGTTAAGTTGCTCATTAAATGCCCACGTGATATTGGCTTGTATGAGCTATGTTTAGCCCAGAAATGAAAAAAAAGTTTGTTACACTCAGTCCTGGTTTGTTAAGTTCTAAACCATTGCTTGGTTTAACATGTTCCAAACAGAATAACAGAATTGGAAGGGACCTTGGAGGTCTTGTAGTCCAACCCCCCTGCTTAGGCAGGAAATCCTACACCATTTCAGATAAAGGATTTTCCAGTCTCTTTGCAATGGTGTCAGGATTCTGGGCAGTTACTCCAATTAAATCATGAGTCTCAGACCAAACTTCCAAAACTTCAAAAGGATTTATTGGGTGTTAACATATTTGGCACTGCCTGGGTGCAGCCGACTCTGAGACACATCATTCCTTGTCACCCTTGGCCCTGGTTTCCCCCCCCCCCACCAACCCCTGGGTGTGTCATAATTCATATTCTCCAGTGGGACACCTCCATAGCCCAGAGTCATCAATCTTATTCTCCAGTTAGATATTTGCGCAGCAGAAACTTCAGTAACAATATCTGAAAAACTGTTTGTGGAATGCATTTTCACTTTCCAAGCTGCTGCACTGCCCTTTCAAGCTCCTTTCCTCCCTCCCTTTTTATGGGTCTTTTTAGAGTTGCCAAATAGCACTTATATACCACTTCACAGTACTTTACAGCCCTTTCTAAGTAGTTTACAGAATCATATTATCAGAGTTGTATTTCCTAGTCTGACGTTGGTGGAAGCTAAATCTCCATGAAAACCTCCAGTGATGAAGCAGCCATAACTCCTGGAGACGAGTCGTTCCACTGATTAATTGTTCTCCCTGAAAGTTCTCCTTACTTCCAGGTTGCTTCTCTCCTTGATGAGTTTCCATCCATTGCTTCTTGTCCGGCCCTTAGGGGCTTTGGACAATAGCTTGACCCCTTCTTTTGGGGGGCAGCCCCTCAAATATTGGAACGTTGATGACATGTCAGCCCTAGTCCTTCTTTTCATTAAGCAAGACCAGGGCTGTCAAATTCCCAGCCTGCAGGCCAGATGCGTCACATACTGGCCACACCCATGCCTGGTTAGCGAAGGAGGGAAAAGTCCCGATATGTCATGTGATGCTGCCATGATGACATGAGTTTGACACCTGATCTAGACATACCCAGTTCCTGCAACTGTTCTTTATATGTTTTTGCCTCCAGTCCCCTAATCATCTTTGTTGCTCTTCTCTGCACTCTTTCTAGAGTCTCAACATCATTTCTCACGTCGTGATGACAATACAGTAATTTCTTTATTATTCCCAGAGTTCATCATTGCTGGACTAAGGGCATCATAAGCCAGTGTCTATAAATCACCCTTGCTGGGTTTATATAATATGCTAAGCACAAGCAAACCAATCATATTAGCATATCATCAAAGTTGCATGTCTTAGCCAGATGTTGGCGGAAGTTAAATCTGCATTCGCTTCTTTAATTTTTACGAATTTAGCACCAAGTGTTTATGTATTCCAGAATTCTGAGGCTGCTCCTGGGAATTCTTCTAGGGGAGTAGCAGATTTTAAAGATTTGCTGTGAAAAGATTTAATTCCCAATTGCCAATATGAATAGTAGTAGCTCTGACAATAAATAAAAATGTCAGGTACTAGCAACCAGAATCGTTCATAAATAGCAACTTTATTAACATCTGCCAGTATTACAAGAATCTCCCTTAACTGCTTGCCTTTCACTGGAAACAACCAGATATGGTTTCATGGATCTTGGGGGAATTCAGGTTTATACCCCTTGTGGCTATGTATCCAAGCTACGTCCCTGTTTGACTCTTCCTTCCAGCTTGGCTGGCAATTTGCCAACAAAGAAAGCTTAAAGTAACCAATTAAAAAAAGAGGTAGAGAAGGGGAAGATAGGGACAATATTGAGTTAGGTCTACAGTATATGTGAATTAAGTGTCATTTAGTTGAGCCTGATGTCTGACAATTGCCTAGACCAGGGGTCCCCAAACTTGACAACTTTAAGACTTGTGGACTTCAACTCCCAGAATTCTCCAGCCAGAATTCTGGGAGTTGAAATCCACAAGTCTTAAAGTTACCAAGTTTGGAGACCTCTCCACTAGGCAGAACTTCCCTGCAAAGTTGGACTCGGGCAGAGCAACACAAAAGAGAATAATTTTCTGGCTCAGTGGCTAAGATGCTGAGCTTGTCGATCAGAAAGGTCAGCAGTTCACCTGTTCGAATCCCTAGCACTGCGTAATGGAGTGAGCTCCCATTACTTGTCTCAGCTTCTGCCAACCTAGCACATAAAAAGCACATTCGAAAGCATGTAAAAAATGCAAGTGGAAAAATAGGGAGCCCTTTGGTGGGAAGGTAACAGCGTTCCATGCGCCTTCAGCATTTAGTCCTGCCAGCCACATGACCATGGAGACGTCTTTGGACAGTGCTGGCTCTGCGGCTTTGTAATGGAAATGAGCACTGGTGCCCCCTAGAGCCGGAAACAATGAGCACGTATGTGAGAGAGGAGCCTTTACCTTTATCTTTACCTTTACCTTAGATGGAAGGAGATCCTCTCACAGATAGACCATCTGAGGATTATAAGGTACAGGGTATCATTTAATTGTATGATGATTTAACTTAAGTAGATGTTTGCTCATCCTTCATTTTTAGAAACCCAAATTTCAAATAACAAAAAATAGGAAAAATTAGGAATTCTCTCTAATTCAGTTGTTCCAAACAAATCCCTCTTTCATCATTCTTTATTTCTGTTTGTTTTGGTTTTTTTAGACTCCTGTTGGATTTTGAGGCTCTGCAGAAAGGATAAAAGATAGGTCAGGAGGTAGACAGGTTCTTAATTCACCTAAACCAGTGCTAACTAGAATAAATTCTTCAGGGTTGTAACCCAAAGCTCTCCTTGGCCAATTGTTCATGAAAGCTAGAAGGACTTTATTTCTCTCTTGATCACTTTAATTGGGTATCAGGAGAATTTGAGCCTAAGATCTCCTAGAAGCTGTGCATAAAATACAGTTTTGCCAAATTCAAGGTTGGATTAAAATGGTTGAGGGCAAAGGTGGCCATTCCTAACCCCAGGAACACCTGTGTGATGAGACATGTATTGTGAAGGACAAATTCCTATGAGGTCCTTGGTGCTCTGTGGCCAAGGAGCCCACAGTTCAAGACTGAACTGCAAATATTCTCGACTGTTAGGACAAATTCATGCCTAAAGTGGGACTAGAACTCATTGTCTACTAGAGAATGGCCCAAAGTCATCTAACCAATTATCATTCCTAAGACGGAACTAGAACTCACCATCTCCTGATGATTGGCCCAAAGTCACCCACCCAGCCCATGAATTAATCAGGGCATCTATCAGAACTTTAACACTTTCCAGTGTAAGTGAGATTAGAATTCACAAGCTCCTAGTTTCACCTTAACCACTATACCAAATAGAATCTCAATTCCACAAGGTAAAATAATTAAGAGGGACAGTTCTGATTATTCTCCATCTAAGTTGTTGGTAAACAATTAACACACTGAGACACAGAGATTGGTCTATTTATTTACGTAATAAATAAATTCGTAATAAATTAACTAGGCATGAAAGCTGGCCTTTGGGTATTTGAGCTAGCTAGGAAATATGTACTTCAAAACATTCCAACAAAGCTGAAGAGGATTTAATTTTCAAATAGAGAACAGAGCCTGTTAATCACTTTCTGCATTTGGAATGGAATTTATTGAGCCAAGGGATTATGTTTTTATTAATAAATAATAGAGAGGTATGCAATACATCGCCTGTATATCATGTAGAATCATGAAAGTTAGTATAAATATTTTGGATATGTTCAGAAGGAGGTCAGAAATAAGAAAAGGAAGGGAAGGGAAGTAAATCTTGAATTGTTTTGAGGATATCTCCAAAATTATATAACAGTTGCTATAAAAAATAGTGGGTAAACTGGAGAGGATAAAAAGACTCACAATATTGAAATTATGCTCAGATTTATTATTTAACTTTTCAGCTTACTTTCAGTTAATAAAATAGATGGAGCCATGTGATATTTTAAAAACCCACACTAGACTTAAAGCC
>BHFT01058949.1:0-10989 GCA_004320025.1 Laticauda laticaudata
TTTTAAATCACCTTTTCATCAGTACCTGTCAAAATTTTATCTAAATCAGTCAATTTATTATAGAAACCTTCTGTTTTGAAATCTTTTTCATACCTTGAATGTATTTGCGCATAAGAAAACCAATTCATCTTTATTCCTTTTGCCTGTTATAGTAATTCCAATAATAAAGGAACTGTAAACTTGTATAAAGTCCCTGAGAATACATCCAATGGGATTTCCTTTGGAATAAAATGCAACAACATAGGTGAAATAAACTAGATCCCTAAAATATAAACTATTATTTGTTTCTCTTACAGAAGAAATTGAAAGTCAACTCCCTGACGATCAAGACTATTTCTGCAGTGAGGAGACATTTCCAGTTTACGAAGCCATTCGCAACATTTCCGATGGAACCCTCCGTCAAATAGCCTTGGAAAAAAATGAAACTTCAGAAGTGGAGATCTACACATGGACTGTTAAGAGAGGTGTTGAATTCTTTCTTTTTCCAAGATCAATCCCATAAGGAAGAGAGGAAATCAAGTTTTGGGGGATCACTGAGGCAGATCACCCATGGTATGTCTTCAGGGTTGTAAAAGTGCTCCCGATACAGAAAGTTTTGGGAGCTGTCTCAAGTGATTATATTATGAAAAAAAATTTTTTAAAGAGTTTTCCACTAAAAGCACTCTCCAAAATGAATTTGAGTTCCATTTTTGCACTCAAGTCAGAAGCATCCAGGCACTTCCAAGTTGAAAGGATTAGCCAGTGACATCACCATTGCTGGTGACACCCAATTGGGGGGCTCCTTTCATATCCCCGGCAGGAGCTGGAGTGAAGGATGAGAGCTCAACCCCGCACTATGGCATAAACTAGGTCTCAAATGTGGGCTTGCTAACCTCCTGCCCAGAGTCCAATCAATCAAGTCCCCATGCTTCTATTGTGTAGAGTTGAAAGCAGTTCCTAACTACTTGTGTTCTTCTAATGGCTTTGCAATAGATATCCTGAGCCCCATTAATACCGACACCATATCCAAGGAGGAATTCAGAGAACTCTCATATTTCCTGCAGATCACAAGGACAACTCTGAGTAAGTAAAAGCTTGCTTCATCATCTCTCAGGTGAAAATCAAACTTTTTACACACATCTGAAGAAGCTGTTCTTACACTCACCACTTAGTTGTGTCAGATAAACTAATCTATGCTGTTAAACCATATGTCAAACTTGGTTATCTTACTGTGGCTAGGCCTTTTGGGACTTAGAATTATGTGAACAGAACCCCACTGTGTCAATTTAGAGTTCAGTTGATTGTGCAAATTCAGGAAATGGTTGAATTCTGGTCAAACATGCTGCATGGATAAAGTCAAAGTGTGGAATCACCCATTAAACAGCTTTTTTTTATCATGCTTTACAAAATAAGTCACAGTGGATAAACAGATAATAATTCACATGGAAAACCAATCACTTGGTATAAACTGTATACAAAGTCCTAGAGTCACACACCTCTTGATCTAACCTTTCTTTTGTCAAAATTAATCAGAGTAGAGCTGGAAGGGACCTTGGAGGTCTTCTAGTCCAATCCCCTGCTCAAGTAGGAGACCCTATGCTATTTCAGACAAATGACTGTCCAGTCATTTCTTAAAAACCTCCAGTAATGAAGCACCCACAACTTCTGATGGCAAGTTGTTTCTCTGGTTAACTGTCCTCACTGTTAGGAAGTTTCTCCTTAATTGCAGATTGCTTCTCTCTTTGATTAGTTTCTATCCATTGTTTCTTGTCCTTCCTTCTGGTACTTTGGAATATAACTTGACCCCCTCCTCTTTGTGACAACCTCTCAAATACTGGAACACTGCTATTATGTTCCCCCCAGTCCTTCTTTTCTCTAGACCTGCCATACCCAAATCCTGCAACCATTATGTCTCCAGGCCTTTAATTATCTTAGTGCTCTTCTCTGAACTTTTTCCAAAGTCTCAACATCTTTTTTGTAGTGCGATGATCAAAACTGGATGCAATATTCTAGCTGTGGCCTTACTAAGACTTTATAAAGTGGTACTTCACATGATTTTTATTCTATGCCTCTGTTTATACAACCAAGGATTGTATTAGGTTTTTTTTTTGCTGCTGCTGCACACTGCTATTTCATATTTAAGGGACCTTGTTGATCATGTAGTCCAAACCCCCCGCCCAAATAGAGCCTGCACCATTTTTGACAGATGGCAATCCAGTCTCTTCTTGAAAGCTTCGAGCGATGAAGCTCCCACAACTTCTGAAGGCAAGTTGGGTTGATTGCTCTCAGTGTCAGAAAATTTCTCCTTATTTCCAGGTTGAATCTCTCCTGGATCAATTTCCATCCATTATTCCTTGTCTGGACTTCCGGAGCTTTGGAAAATAGCTTGACTCCCTCCTCTCTGTGGCAGCCCCTCAAATATTGGAGCACTGCTACCATGTCTCCCCTGATCCTTCTCTTCACTAGACTAGCCAGGCAACCGTTCTTTGTTCTTCCTGTGTTTTAGTCTCCAGTCCCTTAATCATCCTGGTTGCTCTTCTCTGCACTCTTTCAGGAGTCTCAACATCTTTTTTATAGTGCGGTGACCAAAACTGGATGCAGTACTTTTGGTGTGGTCTTACTAAATTGTAGAGACCTTCCTGAGACCCAACCTAAGGTCACATAAAATGCAAATGATGTGATTTATTTGATTTTTAACTGTAGAATTCTAAAGGAACCTCATTGTTGGAGGGTCTCAACTTTGGTTTATGGCTTACTGTGTTTTGCAAACTCAGCAACTTTGGGTTTATTCAATTAACTGTAATTCAGCTTGATGCTGGAATGAAACTTTCTTGTCAGATAAATTTATGCAGGACTGCATCCTTAATCTTTTCATCAGATTAAATGCACTCTTTTTTCCCAGAGACATTTGGATTTAATAATTGTGGAATGTAACATGGTCAAGAACGGGCAGTTGAAATGAATCAGCTGATCCTTTTGGTTTCAAGTTACCACTTGGCTGTAGCTAGAAAATTCCAGGACTGTAGCTCTGGAAGAAATTCTCCTCCTCATTTCATTAGTGTAAATCAAGGGGTTGTTTATACAAGCAATTATCCTAGAAAAACAATTGCTTGATTCTTTTTGGCCTCTGATTTGTTCACATGATTGCTGGGGGACTCAGAATCTGAAGTGGATTGAAAGCTAAGTGTTATCTTTTTCTGCCTGTTTCTTTTTCATTCTCAGAACTTTTGAGACAAATTTTATTTTGGTCTTTGATCAATAAAAGTTTGGAAAAACAAACAAAATAAACCCCCAACACCAATGAACTTTGGCCTGTCTGTCTGCTTCCAGGATACTGTAAATTGAGGGTGGAAAAATGGGGTCTAGGACAACCTGCTGTCCTTTAGAAGGAGAGATACTGAAGCTGAAGCTCAAATATTTCGGCCAGCAAATGAGAAGAGAGGACTCCTTGGAAAAGCCCCTGATCGTGGGGGAAATGGAAGGCAAAAGAAAAAGGATGGCAGAGGATGAGCTGGTTAGATGATATCACTGATGCAATGAACATAAATTTGGGCAGAACCAGGGAGATAGTGGAGGACTAGAGGCCTTTGGAGTGCTATGGTCCAGGGGATCACAAAAGCGGAATAACAACAACATTAGAGGAAGTTGAATTAGAGGAAGGATCTGCCATTCTGTTCTCCTTGTTGGCTGCAAGGGGTCAGGAGGACCAGTAAGGATTTCGCCTTGCTCAATATTGTTTTTGAATTGAAAAATATTCTTCTATGCCTATAATTCTTCTTTTTGCTGAAGGAGGAGATATAAGAGCTTATTTTACTTTGGAGATGTCATGATGATGTTGATGGCTAGTACTTCAGTAAATATAGCAGGAATTTAATTAGCTTTGAAAAGAAATACACCAGTATTTCAAAGCTCCGTTTGGCATTGGAGGACCTGGCGTGGGATCTATTCTGTTTGCAGTCACCACTTAAATTTTGCAGTTAAGACAACTGATTGCTTCCTATGTGCATGTGAATCTTTATTTAGGTTGGAATTGGGAAATTTTCAGATGCATGATCCAATATTGGCCAGATGTTTTTGGAATGTAAAGCTGGATCGGGAAGAACATGAAAACACGAAACCTCCTCAATCAGTTCAGACCCCTCAATCTTTCCAGTTAGCCTGCACACCGTGTTGTCATTTGCATTGCTGTTTTGGATTACTCATTGCTTTTTTAAAATATTTTTTTTGCTTGTTTTAGATAAGTGGAAAATATTCAGTGAAGGAGCAGCTCAGATCAACCAAATGTGTGAAAATCGAGACTGCAGGACTGAACTGGAAGAACTGCTGAAGGTTTTGTACCTTGAGAAATCTGAACAGGATGGTTGTTGAGGGAAGTTCTGAAGAAGGAAACAGAGAGAAAAGAGATGGATCTGCAATAGGACTGTGGGTTTGTTTTGTCCGTTTTGATGGTACCCTGGAAAAAAAAAAGAAAGAGAAGATGAAAGAAGGAAAATATTCATCTCATACCCAGCATATCTTGCTGCTCTGTGCATAAACTTTGTGCTAGTCCTTTTAATATCTCTACTTCGTAAATGGTAGCTCTTTGTCATTGGAAAAACAGGGAGGAAAGACATAGATTCCTGCAAAAGTCATTGTCTAAAGCCAGGGGTGTGGAGTTGGTGAGCTGAGGGTCTTATTTCATATTTTGAAGAGAAACCAAAGGCCTCAGTGGGGAAGGTGCAGATATAAAATGGGTAGAGCCACAGTTGTGTGAGACCAAGTTCCTTCTTTTTCCCTACTTTAAAACTACATTAAGCCTCTTACCAGCTGATACCAGAGTTTTTTTCAGAAATAAAATAGCAAGAAACATAAAATTACTAGGACCCTCCCAAGTAGGAAAAAATATCCCCCTCTCCCCGAGATAGGTTTAGCTTTGAGCCACTACATTCTCCACCCATCTTAATTTTTTGGACAACCTGTTGATCAGGAAAAAGCCAAGGATGGAGCTGTAGCAAGGTTGAGTCTTCTCTGCTGAAAGCAAGTCTTGAAATGATGATAATTCAGGGCTTGAACCACCCACCCCAAAACTGGAAAAGAAGATCCTGGAAATGATATTTCACTGCCTCTCCCCCACCCACCCCCACTGTGAAACTCTTCTGAGGTGCAGTTGCTCAAAGGCGTGATGGGAGTCAAATCCAGGCCACCTTGTTTTCCTTTTGAGGCACAAAGCGCTCTCACTTCCATTTTCCCATTATTTTTTCCCCATCTTTTTCTTTCCATGAGAAATATTATTCAGGAAGGGGGGCCGGGGAAATGGAACCTTGACACAGTGCCTTGGGATAGATGACCCAAAGTGTCCTTGGAAAGAACCAAAGAGAACCTGACTTGGATAGTCATGGAATTTATGAGATGATCTGGGCTGAATCTTTTGGCTTGGATTTGACAGTGGTAGATTAGATACACCGACCTTGGCAGAAGCTTCCAACTCTTTTCTTCATCTTGAGTTCCAGGACTGAAATGCTCTGAATCCCACAGGCAAACATCACCCCTGAATTCAGGTGGGTGGGTGGGTAGGAAGGATGAAAATTGGGTCTAGAGGGGCTGCTGGTTGCTTATTCTTGATATCAACTATGGTTGGAATCCCCAGTGGTTCCACACCCCATGTCTCACATGAGAGTTAGGCTATGTTCTGTGCCTTAAAGAGAAAGACTACCCATTCAGGTAGTCCTTGACTTACAACAGTTCATTTAGTGACTGTTCAAAGTCGACAGTAGCACTAAAAAAGTTTTATGACCATTTTTCATACTTAACGACCATTGCAGCATCCCCATAGTCAGGTGATCAAAATTCCAACACTTGGCAACTGGCTTATATTTATGACCGTTTATTTAACGAGTTGCTAACTTAACAACTGTGGCAAGAAAGGCCATAAAATGGGGCAAAACTCACTTAATACTCTCACTTAGCAACAGAACATTTGGGCTCAATTGTGGACATAAGTCAAGGACTATCAGTACTCCAAAATGAGGAAGACTTCAGCATAGTTCCTTGTTTTTTAAGGAAAAAGAATGGAGCCCCAGGAGGGCCGAGAGGAAAAAGGGATGTGCAGCCAAGAGGTCACCAATGGCTGCCACATCTCCAGGGATCATTTTATCAAATGAGAACTGAAATTTAAAAGTAAAAAAGCACATGCTGCTTGTAGTGGAACAGAACTGCTTAAGCAATGCTTTTCAACTGCGGAGCTTTAAGCTGGGAGCAGCCCATCCTTGTTACGTTCCCACAGCAAAACTGAACCATAGCCTCCAGGCATGGAAAGTATTGTGCAAACACAACCAGTCTGGTTAGTTCCAGGCACTGCAGTTGAATTGGCACAACCCCCTTCAAGGTAAAGCTCAAATGGCGGTTTGGCATATTATGATAATTCACCCATTCAGAATCAGAATTGAGCTGGAAGGGACCTCGGAGGTCTTCTAGTCCAGCCTCTTGCTCAAGCCAGGGATCCTATACCATTTCAGACAAGTGGCTGTCCAGTTTCTTCTTAAAAATCTCCAGTGAGGCACCCACAACTTCTGGAGGCAATCTGTTCCACGGGTTCATTTTCCTCTCTGTTAGGAAGTTTCTCCTCAATTCCATGTTGCTTCGCTCCTTGATTGGTTTCCATCCATTGTTTCTTATCCTGCCTTCTGGTGCTTTGTAAAACAGCTTGACCCCCTCCTCTCTGTGGCAGCCCCTCAGATATTGGAAGATGCTCTCATGTCTCCCCTGGTCCTTCTCTTCACAAGACTAGCCATGCCCAGGTCCTACAACCATTCTTTGTATGTTTTACTCTCCAGTCCCCTAATCATCTTGGTTGCTCTTCTTTGCACTTCCACCAAAGTCTAAACCTCTTTTTTGTAATGTGACCAAAATGGGATGCAGGATTCCAGGTGTGGCCTTACTAAGGCTTTAAAAAAAACATCATGTGGTTTTCAGTCTATGCTTCTGTTTATACAACCCAGGATTATATTTGCTTTTTTGGCTATCACAACCTGGTTATCATATTGAGCTGGTTTGGTTTGCTGGTTCAGGCCATATGAAATTGGCAAGGGTTTTTTGGTCAGTTTAGGGTTGGAGTTAAATATGTTGTGTGAACTTAGGGGTCTGGGTTGTGTAAATCAGTGTTTCTCAAGCTCAGCAACTTTAAGTGTGTGAACTTCAACTCCCAGAATTCTCCAGCTAGCAAGCACAGCCATCCTCTTAGAATTTAATGAGCAGGTGGATCTTGGCAGGTGATGCAGTGTCTCCCTTTTTGAAACATATCAAAAAGGCACAAGTTGACAGTACAGTACCTTTGTTATATATTTTATTAATTTTCTGGAAGAAAAATAACTGTGATGAGATACCTGGGATATAGGCTGTGTATTTATTTGTAAAATAAGTTCTCTCTTTTTTTTAAGGACAAGGAAAAATCACTGTAGCATGTTTCTTTAGCATTAACCAAGACACATCTTAGCCTGGCTGGTTCTCTCTTCCACCCCTTTCACTTTTGTGGAGACACATATTTATAACCATTATTTATATACGTGTTTTATCTCTTTTATAAATTAATAAAATTGAATTGTTCCAAATGGACTTTTTTCTTTCATTTAATAGTGTTTTTTCCTGTGTCCCTTTTCCTTTGTTTAAGAATGGAGGGAAGATCCAGACCTTCTTTGAGGAGGAACGGGGGAATTTTCGGGTTTGCAAGCTTTGGGCTGCAATCCTGATAACAGGATGACATCCAACTGAGTTGGGGTTACCCCAGTGAAAAACAAGGTTTAAAGAAAAAGTATTCACAGAGGTTAGCAATAGTAATAGCACTTAGACGTATATACCACTCCACAGTGCTTTCCAGCCCTAGCTAAGGAGTTTGCAGATCTCTTGCCCCCAACAATCTGGGTCCTCATTTTACCCACCTCAGAAGGATGGAAGGATGAGTCAACCTTGAGCCTGGTGGGATTTGAATTGCCAAATTGCAGGCAGCTGATAGCCAGTAGAAGTGGCCTGCAGTACAGCACTCTAACCACTATGCCACCAAGGCTCTAATTAGTGATCTAATCCTGATGAGCCATTTCAAGCTACAAGTGTGAGAATTATGTGGTTAGAATGTTCTCTGCATTCAGCTAAGCACCTCCAATGCTAGGAAGAGAGGATTAAAACTGTTATCTTCTTCCTAATGGGGGGTGGCACAGAGGCTCAGAAGTTAAGGCATTGGGCTTGTTGGCTGGAAAGCCACCAGCCCAGATTCGAGACCCAAGCATCATGTGATAGGGTGAGTTCCCATCCTCACCTTTTTCCTTGAGAAATTTCACTTTTCATCCAAGAAGCTTCTTTGGTTACTTTTGGAAGCAAGCAGGAATGTTGGAAATTGCAGAGGAGGAGGGATCTGTGCATCTCCCTACAATGCCTTCTGGGTCGAAATTAACCAGGGTTTTTTGGTTCCTCCCTGCAAAATCTACCTGGACACAGGTCTGCTACAAGAGCCAAAATTGCCATCTTTTGAGTCCTTGATAGCCCTGCTATCAAACTTTGAATAACAGAATAACAGTTTCAAGGGGCCTTGGAGGTCTCCTAGTCCAATTCCCTCCTCGAGCAGGAAGCCCTATACCAGTGGTGGCAAACCTTTTTGCTGTGGTGTGCTGAAGGCAGACACGTGTGTGCTGGTACCATCAATGTAATGTGCCCTGCCCCTGCGCATGCATGCATAACACCCCCGCCCCATTACCTGCACTGTGCATGAGCACGCAGTTGCGCATCAGCTGAAAATCCCAGCTGATTTTCAGCCCATTTGAGACTGTTTTCGTCCTCTCAGAGACTCGAGGGAAGCTTCTGCAGCCTCAGGAGGCCGAAAAACAGGCCTTCTGGAAATATCGGAAGTGATGAAACGGGCCCGCTTTTCAGCCTCCAAAAGTTGTAGAGGTTTCTCTCGAGCCCCCAGGAGGGCCAAAATTGCCTCCCCCGGGGTCCAGAGGCCCTTCAGAGGCTGAAAACGGGCTCTTCTGGTATTTCTAGAAGGCCTGTTTTTTGGCCTCCTGAGGCTGCAGAGGCTTTCTTTGAACCTCTGGGAGGCTAAAAAAGGCTGGAAACAGACCAAAAATCAGCTGGGAGGTGCACACATGCGTGGTGCAGGTTAAGTTTGGCTGGGGCTCGTGTGTCATAAGGTTCGCCATCACGGCCCTATACCATTTCAGATACATGACTGTCCAATCTCTTCTTTAAAAGTTGGATTCATCCAAGTTGGCCAATACAAATCTTTTAACCAGGAGCAGCTCTTTAAATCACTCCCATTTAGGATGTTGTCTAAGAAACATAATGAACTAAGTCAGGGTGTGATTCATGGTGATTTTCTGGCACTAGCTTGGTCTCTATGCTCCTTATGAACAAACCTAATTGATCAGGAGTTGTTTATGGTCTCTTGGAGAAGGATTGCTTCACACTGTTCAAGGTAAGTGTAACAAAATGGGGCCACAACTCTTTTTAAGTAGTGGGGGAGACATAGAGGGTATGTAAACAAAGAAGAACCAGAATAGTTCTGCTTGTATAGATCAAATACAAAACAGCAAGAAGTAAAAAGCTTTGGGTTCCCCTCTGCTCTCTATGTTGTTGTGCATGTGTGGTAGGGTGGAGAGAAAGATAAAAGTTATTTGGATGCGTGGATAATTCGTGGAGAACCCAATTTCATTCCAGAAATATTTATACAGGTAGTCTTAGACTTATGACCATAGTTAGCATCAGAATACCTGTTACTAAGCAAAACATTTGTTAAGTGAGTAATTACTTTGTTACCCATTTTGCCATGGTTGTTAAATGAGTCATTGCAGTTAAGTGAATATTGCAGTTGTTAAGCAAATCCAGCGTCTCCCATTGCCTTTGCTTGTTGGAAGCCAGCTGGGAAGGTTGCAAATGGTGATCATTTGACCCTGGGATGTTGCAACTATTGAAAAATCCATGCCAAGTACAAGAATTTTGATCACATGACTCTGAGGATGCTGTGACAGTCATAAGGTGAGCATGGTTCATAAGCCACTTTTTTCAGTGATTTTGCAGCTTCAAACAGTCATCAAATGAATGGTTGTCGGTCAAAGACTTCTTATATAAAAATAGAGACACTTCTAGAGCACCACTAGATGGCAATGAATAACACCAAAAATGTGTGTTGTGTTTTGCCCTCTGGTGGTCATCTGGATTTTTGCACTTCCGATTTGGTGGTCATAACAATACGTTTACCTGCTTGCCCTTCCAGGATGAAAGTGATCTTGGCTCGCCCAGATAATGTCTGTCATGCCCTTGTATTTCTGGGCAGCTCCATACGGCTGTTGCCTTTGCTCTGGTTACTTTCTCAGGTCAGATCTCTAGAGGGAATTCAAATTTGTTCCCTCCAAGCAAACAATGAGAAGGATGAGCTCTTTCGGTGGTAGCAATGATTAAATAAACATCAACATTCCTTTCACAGCCAGTTTATTGCTGTGCAGTGCAAACTTCGCACATTCAGTCCTGGGTATCTTGCTTTGTGGGTGAAAATAGATGTCATATTTGACACTGGGGAAAGCAAATCTTAGCAGTTGTGGAATCTCAGCTTCACAGTTGCATCTGCACATACATACTCGCAAGTCTATATCAGGGGACAAATTCTTTTTTCTTTGGCAATACATGGAATAAAGTATGCAGTTGTTTTTGTTTATCATAGAATCACAGGGTTGGATGAGACCTGAGAGATCTCCTGTTCAAGGCATCCTGGTCTACTCTTTTCTTAAAAAACTCCAGTGATGAAGCACCTCCAATTCCAGGGCGCAAGTTGTTGGTTAATCGTTCTCATTATCAGAAAATTTCTCATTAGTTCCTGGTTGGAACTATCTTTAATGAGTTTTCATCTTGCAGGGGCTGGCACCTTGTGCAACAAGGTCACATAGTATAATAAGATTATCTGACAATAAAGGTAACAACAACAACAACAACAACAACAACAACAACAACAACAATAATAATAATAATAATAATAATAATAATAATAAT
>BHFT01058951.1:0-11561 GCA_004320025.1 Laticauda laticaudata
ATGAAGTTCCCTTTCTACAAACCTTAAGGGGTGATAGCTTAATTCTACTGGTATACTGTCATCTCTTTTGATAGCATGGATGCTTTTCAATTGATTTGTCAGTAAGGAATCCACCCAAAGCAAGCACCACAAAATAGACCTTACCTCAGGCACTTAGCTGTCCACACACTGAACTAAGCATCTCTGGACAGCAGTTATCTCACGATAGGATATTCTTTGCATGTATGAATCAGCAAGGGCGATTACATAATAACTTATATAAGAAATGCTTTATTTTTAAGTATGGAATTATTTCAACAGAAAGTCATCCCTTAAAAAAACCTGCATTTTTTCCCCCGATGCAGCTTTTTGCATCCAATTTCAATGTTGTTTTCAATAAGAGACAGCTAAAAAAAATAGCTATTTATAGTGGATGATGCCTATCAATTTACTTCTCTTTGGGGTTTTGTCTTATTCATATTATGCTGTTACTAACAAGACTTGAGTACATTGGTAGTTTGATTACATCAGCTCTACTGTTGGTTAGCCACATTATTGGTTTAAGCAAAACAAAAACATTTGTTTATTTTTCTTTATTTTTGCCTTTTCCCAAATAGTTTAAGAACGATGCTGCTCAAGTTTTGGAACTATGCATGTCTGAATATCCTGTTGCCTCCAAAAGTCATCACCTGTCTGTTTTTAGCCAAAGAGGAGATGGGAAGCAAATGGGTCTTTGGAAGGAGTAAGAGTATTAAATGCTACCTCATTCTTTGTGCTGCTTGGCAAGTTAGGATGGGAAATTGAATAAGGATCTGTTTTCATATCCTCATCATCTCCTCTGGTTCCCAGATAAACAACTCAACCAGTGTGTAGATATATAAATATAAACGAAGACATATATCTTGAATTTATATTCTGCCACACTGACACTGATTTCTTTATGTTGTTGCAATATATTGGGAAAATGTAATAATTGCTGGTCCCCAAACTCTGTGTGTGTGTGTGTGTGTGTGTGTATTCACAGTTTATATTTACTGGTATTCTAAATAAAGTAACCATTGGCTGGAGGCAGGTAAATTTGGAAGTTTCCATGGTCTGTATCTAAAGTTTCCCGCTTTAGATAAGCAACTGATTCCTTCCATCTGTCTATCAAGCCAGTTTTTAAACAAAATCTGTCTGAACCAAACTGGCTCTAATTGATTTGAGACTTGCAACACCGAAATGACTCATATTTCTCTCCTTTTGTGGTAGCAGAAGTCTCAAACATTTGCCACAGAGAAAGATGAACTGGAGCCTGGAACAAAGTGAAGTTAATTTGGTCATTACATCCAGTAAAAGGCATGTTCTTGTGTCCCTGCATGGGGTGTATTAGCAATGTCAACATGGCCCAAAGGTCAGCCTCCAGTCTGCTTAATTAGTTGTGCTAACTCTTGGTTGGAGGGTTTTGACATTCTTGGGGTGAGACATTCCTTTGTCAGTGAAGTTGGTGTACCTGATGAACTGTGTTCATTGCAAAGCTCACATGAAAGGACTTTCCCATTTTCACAAAAAAGCTAGTGCAGTATATTTGAATTAAGCTTAAAAGTGTTGTATATTTTATACATTAAAGTGTACCATTTCCAAAACCAAATTGAAAGTAAGAACAGGATTTGTTTAAATAATAATAATAAGGAAGATTAACAGAGTTGGAAGGGACCTTTTTAGATTATCTAGTCCAACCCCCCACCCAAGCAGGAGACCCTACACCATTTCTGACAAATGGCAGTCCAATTTCTTCTTGAAAGTTTCAAGTGATGAAGCTCCCACAATTTCAGAAGGCAAGCTGTTCCATTTATTGATTGTTCTCACTGTCAGAAAAATCTCCTTATTTCTAGGTTGAATCTCTTCTTGATCAGTTTCCATCTATTATTCCTTATCTGGACCCCAGGTGCCTTGGAAAATAGCTTGACATCCTCCTTGGCAGCCTCTCAAATATTGGAGCCCTAATCATCCTGGTTGCTCTTCTCTGTACTTTTTCTAGAGTCTCAACATCTTTTTTATAGTGACCAAAACTGGATGCAGTACTCTAGGTATGGTCTTACTAAGGCTTTGTAGAGTGGTATTAGTACTTGAAATGACAACTGTAGCCTTGCTATCCAGGAGGGGAAATATCCCCATCAACATGACTAATAAAATCCCAAGAGATACTTTTTTCAGACAACCAAAGATCAAACAAAGGTCTTAATCAACGCACTAGGTCTTCATCAACTAACTCTCAGAAATACTAAACTACACCTCCCCATATAGCCAATGTTGAATAGGGATGATAGGAACTGTAGTCTAATACATCTGGAGAAAATCCAGTTGTAATCAGTTGTTGAAAAGCTTAAAGTTTTAAGCAGTTGAAAGTTAAATGCAGTATTTTGTGTTGGTAACTGAAAAGGACAAGGATGAAGACAGGCGACTGCTTCAGCATTAGAAAGATTTATTTATAAAAGTGTCCATTGTTTAAGAAAATGTTGTACAGGTTTACACTGAGCATGCATTCAAGGCTTTATGCGGCCCATGGAAATCATATAGCCATAAACTATCTTGAATATACATTAATACATTTTTAAATGAAGCCATTAAAATTCATTAATAACAGCTCCCCATAAAATTCACTACTGCAATCTAAACTGAAGCAGTGGTGGTATGCTACCGGTTTGGAGCGGTTCACCTGAACCGGTCATAAAAAAAAACAAAAACACAACTTCCAACAATCAGCTGAAAGGTGAAAGAAGAGAAAAGCGCAGGATTGGCCCTCCCACTTGCCCCTGTGCTTTTCTCTTCTTTATCCTCTCAGCTGATTGGTGCTGCAGGCCTCAGCTGGTGTGTGGAAAGCTCTGCATGTGTATTAGGTGCGCATATGTTAGGTGCATGTGCGATCACTGAACCAATAGTGGAACAGGTATGATCACACTGCTGAACTGAAGGTTCCAGAAATGAACTCCCTCTGCCAAGCCTTCTCATTGTGAGATGATTACCAAAGATGATAGAGGACATGAGAGATAGACACACACGTGCGCACGCGCACACACACACACAAAAGGGGAGAGAGAGAGAGAGAGAAAGAGAATATCTTAAAATCTTAGCCATGGCACCTATAAAGCATCTAGCAAAAGCTGCATCTATAAACAGATTCACAAATCTACAGTATTCCTTTACAGCACATGCAGCCATGCCCAAAGCAGATTGGAACCCCATATCTGCACCAATCAACTACCGTATCTATGAGTCATCTGGATACAATTTCAGTTTATTGGATTATGTTCGCTCATGACTGAAGCCAGGCGCTGATTTACCACATCTTCCACCTCACCCAAACCAGATGAAAAAAAAGAGAAGTGCAGCCAGATATTGGCCACATACTGATACTCCAAATCCTTTGGTGGCTTTGCCTTGCTCAGGACCTTTAGTAAGATTGTTTGAAAAAAAAATCTAAAGAAGCTGTCGTAGAATAAGCCCATCTCATCTGGCTCAGCCCTACCATTTTTCTTGGCTTCTTGCTTTGTTCTTTTCCTCAGCCAGGTGTCACCCAAGCAGTGTCCTCCTGCTGTAGGTCAGACCTGTTTACAAATAGATTTGAAATCTGAAATATTTTTTATTTGGAATGGTACCTGAAGGTCACAGTAAAGAAAACACATATTTAATTATCATGTATTAACAGCAGCTAGAATTGAATTGCTCAAAATTGGAAAAATGATAAGATACCAATAGAGGGAAAAGTAATTGAGAAAATATTTGAATGTGCAGAGATGAATAGGTTAACACTGGTAATCAAAGAAAAAGAAGAAATGGAATATTATATGGTATGGGATTTATTTGATCAATGGTTTAGAAATAAAACAAATTAAAATGGATTAGATGACTATATAGAGAAACAAGTTAAGATTATTAAATAATAATAGATATATCAAGTAACAGCTATAAGAAAATGGGATCATTGTTATACTGGTAAGGAAAGTATTAGTTACAATTCTAAGCACAAGATATATGTACTGAGTCGACACATGGTTTGAAATGAAAGATGGAATTATTATAAATACAAAAATAAAAATAAATTTAAAAAAAGGGAAAAAAAGACCTGTTTACTTGAATCGCACTTAGATTAAAAATAGATTCAGAAAGGCCAGTGGGCAGGATCAGATAAGCAGATTTAGGCACCATCCCTTTTCCTTTCATTCCAACATATATGAATTGCTTCTTTTAAATGTTGCATAAGTTTCAGCGTAAAATGAAAAGACACAAACTTCCCTCAGCCTCCCCCAATCTTCTGTAAATCAGATGATATGCAAATCTATACATCAAGCAAGAGAAATAGAGAGATAGAGATAGAGATGATTGAGGTAGAGAGAAAGGGATGTAGCCTGTGTCCTAAAGCATTCCTGCTTGTCCTGGACAACAAGAGAACCCCTTAAAGCCCCTGCAGCTGTTGTTTACAATTTGGTTGGATATTCTGGTCCTCCATCTGTGTCTCTGTGGACACACAAAACTCTTTACAAGAAGTGAAGGACATAATTTGTTATGTAACTGGTGAGAGGCGGCAACAGCAGAGAACAAGCAGGATGTACAACTAAACAATCTACTGGATTAGATACTTTCATGACAATAGGACTTCTTTTCTCCTTCCTCCCCCCCCCTCCAGGTTCCCCAAAAGATTTAAAATATGACCAAGCAGATGAGATATTTACTGGAAAGACGAGGGGTGCAGACAAACCTACACCAAAGCACTTGCCAAGGAAGACAAAAAAGATCCAAACAAATGCTAGTCTGTACAGAAGAAAAGGACAAAGATCAAAAAAACCTTGGAACTGGTTATTACAATTGCACACATGAAATGCCTGGTGGAGGAGCCATCTCAAATGTCAGTATTGGTAAAGAGAAACAGGCAGATATTCTAAGTTTGGTGACCAGATTTAAGCAAATATTTTAGCTCCAGGAAACAGTTTCAGAATGCAGATACCGCCACACTTTTAATATGAATGTCTTCACCTTCTATGCTTTTCAGGTTATTTGGTAAGCAATCAGATGGGCAATGGAGAATGCACAAAACTGTTAGCACAAGGAATGTATGGCATTGCAAAGAGCATAAGCTGAATTTTAATTAGATGGTGGTATTTCTGCATCACCTGATCCAAAAATATATGCTCCTAGCTTTCTCTATGGCCATACAAATTAAGTTAGAATAACAACTGGTCCATATCATGTCTTTATACTCTTTTCAACACTGGTCACATAGTTGGCTGCTAAAGTAAGCCATCGAAATTACTCTGCTGCTGTGCTATCCCTTTAAGCAGAAGTCATTAGATAACCAACTGCTGATTTATTTTTGTCATGCATAACTGATGCATTAAAGACACACATTGGCAAGTTTAGTGGAATCCTAAACATTTAAAAAAAACTAGCTATGGTTTTACAGAAAGGTCTAAGTAAGAATGCGCCCCTACAAAGAACCCACCAGCTCAGTAATTGCAGAATGCTTGGTTGACTGGAGAAAGAAGCCATAAGGGGGAATGAACATGAATAATCTGTACCAGGACCAGTGGTGGGAATTCAAATTTTTTTACTACCGGTTTTGTGGATGTGGCTTGGTGGGCGTGGCAAGGGAAGGATATTGTAAAATCTCCAATCAGTGGTGGTATTTGCCAATTCTCCAGACTACTCCAAAGAGTAGTCTCTGTTTATTTGATTTCCAGAAACTTCAGTGACAGCAACTTGTTTCTGGGATGGCTGACAAAATGGCTGAGTGAGTGGATGGATTTTTATAGGGTTCTGGGATTGGTGATTGAGATGCTCCAGGAGGTTCTGCAATATAGTGAGCTCGTGTCTTTTGCTGTTCCAATGGTGGTGGGTAAATCCTATTATGTCCTAAAGATCATGTCCTGTCCTTAGAATTTGGGAAAATTCTTAATCCCATCAGCTCCAGCTTTCTGTAGGAGCTGTGGCTGAAGGCATTTTGTTTATGAATAAATTGGTCCAGTTTTTCTTTAATAGGTACAAAATACCCATCTCTAATGACTTGACGCTTCTGCTTGAGGCTATACCAGGAAGACTGTGGTTGCTTTCTGCCTTTGTTAAGATTTTTCTCCATTTCTCCTTTGGGGAAATATAATATTCTGCCTCTTTTAATATCCCCAAAAATATTTCATTCTCTAGGAGTGGGCAAGCTTTCCACACTTGCATTGCTGATCCAGTGGCATTGACTCTTCAGCAGCTGACAACCTCAGATCAGAAGGGACAGAGGATGACAGAGATAGAGTTAACATTTACTTTGCATCTCCAGTATCACTCATCTACCCTACTTGTCCAGCTCGAGACTGCCATTTTCAGACCTTTTTCCTATCCTTGCTCCTAGGCACACAGGGAGACCCTTTTGATCCTCCTCAAAGTAGCTAATAAGGTGCTAAGCTACCTGCAACCCATTCATGTATTTTCTTAAATAAATAAACCTTAAATCTTAAGCCCCTGTCACACTGCACAACAGATGGAAAGAGGATGTAAAACGGAGAAAAACACTTGCCATCCGTTGGTTAACGCGATTGCTTCCGTTCTGTACTCACTGCCTCCATTTTGCTTCCTCTCTATCCGTCCAGCATCCGTCTATTGACATTTCATCCGCTCAAAAGGTTTTGAGTTGCTCAAAACTTTTCAGCAGAAAATGTATCCAACGCGTCTGTTCTGCATCCGTTCTGCATCCATCGTCATCCGTTACGCGTCCGCTACATCCCCAGAACATCCACTGCGCATCCGCGCAACTCAAATCCGCTCCAGAGGAAAGTGGACACAGGGAGGAAGCGGAACAGATGAGGAACGGACGCGCAGCGTTAGTAGCAAGGACGGAGAAAGGATGAAAGCGGATGCAGCTCGCATAGAAAGCATTTAAAATGGAAAAAACTTTCGCAGAGGGACCTATCTCGGATATTAAGGATGTCTAGAGGATGCCTAGAGATCAAAAGGACCTAGTGGAAACCCATATTTGCCTATAAAAAGGGGAGCACCTCACCTGGATCTCCCTTTACAGACCAGCAGCCCTGCTGTGCAGACCTCTGCAGTCCTTCATCTTCCTCTTCCTCTTCCAACAGCATCCCAGTCATCTCCACCATGGATCTCGTAACAAACTCCTTTGGTAGCCCCACCATAGTTCTGAAACAGTGCGAAGCCATTCTACAGGCTCTGTGAAATCTACTACAGAAGAAAAGGGAGGCGGCAAGACAGCAATCTGGGTCTGAAGATGGATCGGAGGAGAGAGCAGAGTACGGACTGTAGAACAAGCTGATGGTGGAGCTCAGGAAACGAAGACCCTCGTGCCATTCCACGAGCACATGAGGATGCCTCCAGCCATGTTGAACAAGTCGTGCAGCGGCTGACACCCAGGTTGACCAAGCAGAGCACCAACTTCCGGCCCAGCCTGGACCCTGGGTTGAAGGGGCACTGACTCTGCCCCACCTGGCCTCAGGACACCATGCAGGAGCATGCAATATGGCCGTGGGGTCCACACAACACCCTCAGCATTGTGGTCTCAGAGAATGTGGTGCCAGGCCTATCGAAGAATACCTGCAGGAGCTTCCTCCAGTACCCTCCACTGAAAGAAGGATGGAAGAAAATCACGTTGCAAGCAGTGGTATCAGAGGTGGAACTTCCCACACATCGTGTGGAGCCATAGATGGCAAGCACTCGTGGCGTGCACAACCAAGCATCGAGTCGGGGTCCACTTATTCAACTATAAGGGCCTCTTTCTCACATTGTCCTCTTCGCCGACCTATGGTCGATGCTGACTACAAGTTAATGTACATTCGATTGCTTCAGGCAATGGCCTCATGTTCAGATATCGTATACCAGCACACCAGTCATCCCAGGAGGGGGCTGAACGCAACCCTCTATGAGCTTCCCAGATCCAGAAACCCCTGCAACGACACGCAAGATGTGCCCTACTTCATCGTCGTGGGGATGACGCCTTCTCCCCAGAACCTACCTCATGAAGCCCTACACTTCCAGACTCCTTCCCCTGAAGAGAGGATTTTCAACTACAGGCTGTCCAGGGCAAGGCCGTGGTGTGGAGAACGCCTTTGGCATTCGGTCAACAGGGTCCAGGTACTTCTCACCACTCATGCAGCATCGCCCAGGACCGTGAGGAGGATCGTGGTAGCTGTGCTGCATCTGCAGCAATCCTATTGCCAACCTGCTCCAGTCTTTGCAGAACAGTGCTCCGTGGAACCTCCAAGCAGCTGGGGACATGGAGGCCTGGGGCAATGAGAGGCAAGGGCAAAACCTGATAGACATTCTGGATGTGCAAGGCTCCAACGAGCCTATCGTGAAGGGGAAGAAGCAGCGCATAACCTCCTGAGACACTTGGTTGCAATCTCCCAGCTGGAGCAGTGGATATGGCAAAGACAGGTATGCGTAGATGATTAATGGATGCTTCCTTTCAGCCCTGTCTCATCACCAGCACGGCATGTAGATCAGGCCATGTATGTTGGGGTGCGCTACAATGAACAGGGCATTTAATAAAGAGTTGTGTTTATTTTTGACATGTGTGGATACAATGATTACATTAGTTATTGATAAATGAAGGGCCATGAGGTGTGCCACACTATTAGCGGAGGTGGACTATACGTCCCACTATGCTTGCACTGGAGGTTTAATCTATCCCCACAGTATTCACCCATCCCAATCAGCCCTATCTCAACCCTATCCCACAGCTATTCAACCCATCACCATCCAAGCTATCTCAAACAGCATATCCTAACCCATCCCACAGGTGATTCCCTGCCCATCCACAGCTATACCTGATCCCTGAAGCCTACCCTGCCCACCCCAATGCTAATCCCTTACCATCATCCCACAAGCATGCAAAGGTCTTAAACCATTTCTAAAATAGTTTCACCAAGACTTAATTTAATAAAATAACAATAGAGGCAGTACTCGTGTGAAGGCAAAGATAGTCCTTTTAATTAATAAGCAAGCTGTAAAAGAAATGACCCAAGTCAATTCCAAATAAAGTCTACAGGTTAGCCACCCAGTCTCTGGCACTCTTATCGTCACCGGAGTGTGCCCAGTCTCAGGATGGTGAAGGTCTCAGGTGCTGTGAGAGGTGCTGCTGCTAGTGAGTGCTGGTCTGAAGCCCCACTTGGGGTGCTTCCGAGGACAACGAGGAGGCTATCCCAGATGATTTCCCTGTTGTTGAGGAAGCTCTCAGACAGCTGGCTCAGCCCGTGAATGTTTGAGAGCTCCTCTCCATCCATGACCAGCGGTGTCCAGGTCCGAATACCGATGACAGATGTACTGAGGCCGGGCATGTGCTGGGTGGCTGGAGGAAGGCAAGTGATAGATGGCTGTCTGGGTGCTGCACGTGGATGAGGACTTGCATGGGTGGCGATCGGTGGCGATGGTTGGCATCTCAGTGCGTGGGCGTGGCATCCGTGGATCAGGAACACAGTGGCACACGGTGCTATCCGATGAGCCTTGTGCTGGACTGGAAGGGCTGCTTGCCTGCTTTGCTGCTGGACCTTCCTTGGTGCCGTAGCCCTGGTTAGGTGTAGGGCTGTGGATAAGCCTTGGAATGGAGGAACATCAACCTTTGGGGTGAAGGAAGCAGGTGATTGGGTGGAGCAGTTCTTCTGGATCTGGAGGGTTTGTGAAGCGAGCTCAGTGATCGCGTCCTTTACACCTGGTGACTGGGTGGTTCTCCTTCATGTTCCTGAGGGTCGTGTTGCAATAGTGAGAGAGGGCTTGCGGTTGGAGGATGAGGAGTCGTGTGGACCACTGAGAGACGGATTTATACGTGCTCCGAGATGGGTGTCTCTGATCCTCAGCGGACAGTGTGGCTCCCTGCCCTCTCCCTATCTGGCTTCTCGGCGCTTTCTGTGGGTGGAGCTGGGGTCGGAATGCGGGTAGGACTGTGGTGGAATGCCATCTGCCTTTCTTCCCACTGCACCAGGGAGTCCTCCAATGCGCTCGCCATGGTTAAAACAACTGTCTGGCGGTTCTCCGCCGTGGGACGCTCCACAGAAACCTGCCTGGAGTACAGGGCTGACTCATCGGTCCGAAGCAGGATGGCTCTCAGCAAGCGTCTGCCGGAGGCCGAGAGGTGTAGTGAGGAGGGTGTTTTTACTCCTTGGTGGGGATCTCACCCTCCAGGAAGCTGCACCTGGCACATGACATAGGTCTCTCTGTCTGTCAGCTGACACGCGTGGCGCCAGATTTCTTGAGGTGCCAGCTTCCCATACCAGGTTTGTGCAATGAAGCTTCCACCAGCCGAGGAGCACCTCCGAAGTTGTTAGGCCTAGACTTCTGCGCCTTCTCTCTCCAAGCACAGCCTGGCTTCCTTTGGTGTCCTGTAAGCCCTGTTGTCCCTTACCGCCCATATGATGTCATTCTCTCTCAGCTCATCCAGCCCTCATCCTCATGTTCCTGCACCTCAATGGAGTATTGCCTGCCTCTCCCGTTCTCGCATATGCCCTCCTCCCTTTTGGCAGACCAGATGGGGCCCTCATCAGAGGGGCTTCAGGTTTGTAGGGGCTCTCCTTCCACACCACCCAGCAGCAGCAGCCAGCAGCAGGTATCTTTCAAGCGATGCAGCAAGTCAGCAGAGTAAGCACCAGGCAGCATCCAGCAGGACCATGGTCAGCTACGAGCGAGTAGACCAGCGAGTACAACGAGCACCGGCAACTATAGCACCAAGCGGACCAGGAGCACACGCAGACAAGAGGACAAGCAGGTACGATGCCATCAGGACGCACGCAGGACCAAGCACACCACATGGCCCCCCATAGATCCGCTCTATGTTTCAATTTCGCACCAACCGTGTGGACTGACATTAAACGACAGCGGAGGAGCCTAGCGGACAAGGCACATGCAAGACAGGACAAGCCAGTACCACCAGGCAAGGACGAGGAGCAGCATAACAGCAGAGTAAGCACCAGCACGAAGCACCACCGCCAGAAGCATCATCATCAGCTCACTCCAGAAGCAGCATTCAGCAGAAGCCCAGCACCAGGAAAGCCAGTGCAGCAGAGAAGCAACGACAAAGCCACCACCGCCAGAAGCCAGCATCAGCAGAGTAAGACGAGCAGAAGACACCACCGCCAGAAGCAGCCATGAGCAGAGTAAGCAATGAGCAGAAACACCATCGACCATAAGACCAGCATCATCAGCTCTCCAGAAGCAGAAGGCAGCAGAAGGCCCCAGCCCCAAGAAGATCGAGCCCTGGCTGCAGAAGCCCCAGCAGAGCAGTAGTGAGGGACTAAGGGGTGGGAGGGTGCTCTGTCCCTCTGTTGCTCAGGGCTGGCAAGCAGAATAGCTGAGGCCTTTCATCTTTCTTCCCCATGGTTGTGGGTTGGCTGCTGGAGCAGAGGCAGCAGCGCAGGAAGGAGAGCGCTGGTCAGGAAGACAGGAGCACCGAGCTGGCAGGCAGGCAACTGGTGGCAGGAAGGCTGGCAGGAAGGCAAGGCACCAAGGCTGGCACAGGCGGCAAGGCCAGACTGGGCAGGCAGGCTGCAGGTCAGCCTGAGGCAGGCAGGCAGCAAGGCTGGCAGGCAGGCTGGCCAGGGACAATCTCTACT
>BHFT01058953.1:0-17879 GCA_004320025.1 Laticauda laticaudata
ATGCTGGACGGATAGAGAGTATGAAAAACGGAGGCAGTGAGTACAGAATGGATGCATCGCGTTAACCAATGGATGGCAAGTTTCTCTCTGTTTTACACCCTCTTTCCATCCGTTGGTGCTGTATGACATGGGCTTAAGATTTTTTGTGAGGATTATTTTTGTTCTGAGTCTTTTCACAGTTCGTGTTTTCATCTCACTTTTCTTCCATCTAGCAAATACTTTTTAGCAAAACCCCTTTCATGTTTACTCTTCTGAGAAACAATTTCTGCCAACTAATAAACCCATGAGCAGAGATTTAAAAAATGATACTTTTTCTACCTCAAGAGAGTGGTACAATGATCTGCACAATCACTAGTTGGAAACAGTTGTGTTTTTTGTATCTCTTTGTTGCATCAAAGCCAGAGCATAAAACAACTGAAAGATACCATACAAGAACAGAAAATGTGAAGAAAGCTGTCCCATAAAATTGCCGAGAATTGGACACGAGTGAACGGACAGCATAAACTGCCATGTGCATCTTCCTAGAAGCATTGAATTTTGTGATAGCCTCCGAATGGACATGCATAGAAGTGTGCTAAAAAAAACCTATCTCTGCCATGCTGAAGTTGTCTGGATTTTTGCAGCCCAAATATGATAGGTCAGTAAAATGAATTAAAGGTTGCTCCTTTAGATAGCAGTACAAAACAAACACAGTCACAGAAAACAGGTGAAGCCCCTTTTATTCCTTCACTTTGCTTCCAAGCTCCGAATATCTTTGACGGAAGACAAAAAAAAAACAACCAACCTCCCATACAGTTATACAAAGAAGGAAAAAAGCAACACAAACCAGGCAAGATAAGGGCTGGAGGATGTCCACAGATAACACACTGGGAAGGATGCCAAACTCAGAGAGGAACTATAGAGATATTTACATGCTTTGTTTCCATCGTTCGCCAGTACGCAGGTCCAAACTCTTATTCAGGTGTCACAGCTACAGCTCATGAAGAGGATCAAGGCCCTCTCCTCCTGAGACCATGTTTCTCCCTTATCCTCTCCCCCCTGTGTGCCCTAGGATGGGTAGGGGATGGGCCTGGATCCTCCTCTGACTGCTCAGCCAGCCTCTGCCCTTCCTCAGCCTCCTCCACAACCTCTGGAGCCACACTTCTACTCCCTGTGGGCTGTTCCTCCTCTCCCTCAGAATCAGTCTCCACCAAGGGCATGACACAGGCCTTTCCTTATATGTGTGGTTTAACACATCACTAAATACAGAAGCCCTCAACTTATGATCACAATTGAGCCCAACATTTCTGTTGCTAAGTGAGACATTTGTTAAGTGAGTTTTGCCCCATTTTATGACCTTTCTTGCCACAGTTGTTCAGTGAATCACTGCACTTGTGATATGAGTAACATGGTTAAGTGAATTTGGCTTCCCTGCTGACTTTGCTTGTCAGGTTGCAAAAGATGATCCCATAATCCCACGACACTGCAACAGTCATAAATAGGAGACAGTTGCCAAGCATCTGAATTTTGATCACATGATCAGGGGGATGCCGTCATGGTTGTAAGTGTGAAAAACAGTCATAACTCACTTTTTTCAGTGATGTCATAACTTTGAACAGTCACTACATGAATTGTTGTAAATTGAGGACTACCTGTAATGGCAGTGTTGGTTTAAAAAATGCAGTGACAAATTGGGTGACTGGATAGAGGATTCAAAATGTTCATGTTATAGAATCTATTGATTAAAAAAAATTCCCAGACAACCTGACCAAAAGGCAAAGCCTTAGTGATAGAAAATTGGTTGCATTGGCATGACTCCTCCCACCCCCAATTCTTATGGAACCCCCTCACCCAATTCTCCCGGATCCCACTTTTTGGGGAAAAAAAGTTGAGAAAGTTCAGAAATATTTCACAAGAAGAATTCTCCACTCTTCTACTCGTTGCAGAATACCTTATGCCACCAGACTCGAAATTTTAGACCTAGACAACTTAGAACTATGCCGCCTCTGGTCTGATCTAAATATAGTATATAAAATCATAAGACTTCAGCAACAGAATGGTCAATGTCTGGAATACTCTACCTGACTCTGTGGTTTCTTCCCAAAACCCCAAAAGTTTTTTTTTCTCTTTCTTTCTTTCTTTCTTTCTTTCTTTCTTTCTTTCTTTCTTTCTTTTTCTTTCTTTCTTTCTCTTTTTCTTTCTTTCTCTTTTTTTTGATTTGTCAATCGCTTACATAATATAATAGGTATAAGTATCTACATAGTTATGAATACATGAAATGGGTACATATAAGAAAAATAAAAGAAACAATTGGACAGGGATGGTAGGCACACACGGTGGTGTGCTTATGCACGCCCCCTAACCTTAAGACTGTCCACTATAATTTAACCTTATAATTTAATTTAACCTTAGACTGTCTACTATTGACCTCACCCCTTTCCTAAGAGGTCTGTAGGGGACTTGCATAAGCGCACCCAGGTGCCTACCATCCCTGTCCTATTGTTTTTTTTTTAAAATTTGTATTTATATGTATCCATTTCATGTATTCATAACTATGTTTATACTGATACCTGTTATCTTATAATCGCTTGAACAAATAAATAAATAAATAAATAAAGAAAGAAATACATCCATCCATCCATCCATCCATACCCTCTGGTCTGAGTTTCTATCTCCACCAGTATCCAGAGGGACTTGTCCTGCCTTGAACGGCCAGTATTTTCAGGTCAGAGTTTCATCAGCGACTTAGCATGGCTACAGCTCAGAGTCAGGTCACATCCCCAAAAGCTTAACCCCGTCTTGTGAAAGGACTCTCGAATCTTTTCGGGAAAGAGAAAGACCCGCGTTTATAAGGTTGCTTTCCCTTCTGAACAAGAGACAAACTCCCAGCGCCCTGGGGAACGGGGAGGGGAGGGGAGCCCCCCCTCCCCCGGGATTTTTGCTTTGTTAAGGCTCTCCGGCGACGGTGTAAACAGCGAGGGGTTGGGGTGGGGTGTGGGAACACCCAGTAGTTCGCGGGAAACAAAACGCGAATCCCCGAAAGGCGCCCGAAAGAAAAGACCTGAGACCAACGCGAGTAGGTGGAATATAGACAGACGATTCTCCTCAGAATCGCCATCACTGAGCTCTGAGCAGCGTTTCCGTTTGCGCGACCAGCGAGGAAAAGTGCCAGGAGTGCATGATATTCAAAGGCGTGTGGTGGGGGCGATCCTCCCGACTGTCGGCCGCTTCTTCTCCACCCCGACCCCCACCCCACCCGCGATTTGATTTTTCCGCAGAGGAGAGAGGCAAACTCTTCTCCCTCAGCCAGCTAAGCGACCAGAGAGAATTTGGTTAAGTTCAGGACTTCCTGGTAACTTCCTGGCTGCTTTTAGGAAAAGCAGCGTGCGGCCCGTCTAAGAGTGAGTGAGTGACTGTGTGAGTTTGTCTCTCTCTCTCTCTCTCTCTCTCTCTCTCTGTGTGTGTGTGTGNGAGTTTGTCTCTCTCTCTCTCTCTCTCTCTCTCTCTCTGTGTGTGTGTGTGTTGGGGAGGGGTGGGTTGTAAAGCGGGATATACCAAATGCGGCGCTGCTGCGGGAGGCGCTAAGCCCTTCCCGGCCGAGCCCGGTTGCTTTGAGAGAGGAAGGTTTCCTTTTCCCGCAGGCGGCGAGACGTCCGCCCTGGCAGAAGAGACCAGCGGCCAGGTGAGCAACGGGGGAGCGTGGGCCGGCCAGAAGTTTGGAGTCCTGTCCCGAGAGCGGCCACCCCTTTCCCGGGCGGCCTTGGTTCCCGCCTCTAAGCCACTCTGCCCTGGCAGCGGGTTTGAGCGCAGCTCCTTTCTACGGCGACCGTAAACCTGCGTGGAGGTTGTGACCGCTTTAGGAGCGCTTCCCGAGGGGCCCCCGGGGCGGTAAACGCGGGCCGATGGGGCACTGAGCGCGGCCCTTCAGAGGCACCGGAGACGCTTTCGCTGCTGCCTTGAAAACTTCTCTCTCTCTCTCTTTCCCTCTCTCCCTCTTTTCCTCCCCCCCCCACTCCTCCTCCTCCTCCTCNCTCTCTCCCTCTTTTCCTCCCCCCCCCACTCCTCCTCCTCCTCCTCCTGCTGCTGCTGCTGTGTGACTCCGCAGCTTTGCTTCCCCTCGGGCTGCTGCTGCTTCTCGCCCTTCCCGCTTTCCCTTCGTTTTTGCTGCCTCGCCGGTGGACCGAAGCGGAGCGGTCGCTCCTGCGAGAGAGCAGCAGCCCCTGGAGCAGAGTCGTCGGTCGCCGCCGATCCCGCGCAGGGAGTCCGGTGGTGCGAGCGAGGGAAAGGAGGAGCGCGCGGCCCGAGGAGCCTGGTAAGAGGGAACTGGAAGGCGCGCAGCTGGTGCGGGTGGCCGCGGGGGACATTCCGACATTCCCTCTCTCAAATCGCTTCTTTTCTTCTTCCCTCTTGGCACTTCTTTATCAGGCTGGCCCGTCTCTTCAGACGGACTCGTTCAGTTGGAGTGTTGGGTCAAAACAGCTGCCGAACAGGAACGAGCCAGGCTTTGGGAGGTTCTGGACAACAAGCCAGGATTCTCAAGCCCGGCTTATTTCCCGGTGCCCTTTTCTTCTTGTCATTCTTTCCCCTCTTTGAACAAACCCATCACATTTCCCCACGTGAGTTCAAGCGTGGGAGCTGGACAAGGGGTGGCGAGAGATGGGTGGCTTTGCCTGAGAGAAATGGGGCGAGTTGGGCGAGCCGACGAACTGGGTTGGGGTTTGGGGTTTGTTTTGTGCGGCGGGTTCCAGCCCACCCCCTTCAATCGTCGCGATTTGCCGTCTTTAATTCGCCTCGCAAGAAGGCTTGTGGACGTGTTTGTTTGGGGTTGCGGTGGGGAATGCTGGGTTGTGATTCGTTTGTTTAAGCCAGGTACAACTTCCTTTCGTGCCAGAGAACTTACCCTGATGGAGACAGATGCCGATTCTAATGAAGCCATCTCAAAATATTCGCCTCTCCCTCTCTTCCCCCTCCCCCCCCCACATGTTAAATACATGTTAAACAGCCTTTTACTTGACTTACCCTGTCAAAAATAGTAAGCTCTTTCTTCAGCCAGTTAGCTTCTTGATGGGTAAACATGTCCTATGCAGGACAAGAATTTGAAAGTTATTGGTAGCCCACAGGTTTTGTGTTAAGAGCGGTTAATCGTTGACTTGCTGTATCAACAAGTGCATAAATATTAAACTGTTGCCAACTTTCATTGAAAGCGTTTCACTTTTTCCTTATTAGTCTGTCAAAGTCTGGTTTCTTTGTTTGCCAGTCCTAATTTCTTTTTCTGAGAGGAAATCTGATGAACCTAGATTGGTAGTTTTTTTTAAAAAAAGCATCTGTTTAATCATGGAGATTTTAAAGCATCCCTTTAGGGAAAATTATTTCCTATCATCTTCCCAATGGTTTCCATTGCCACACACAAAAAAAACCACCTGTGATAATAGTTATATCTGCTTTGACTTTGAAGCAAGCACTCTGCTTCCTCATCTCCTTTCTCTCTTCAGTGCATATTGTCCTCAGGTTTTTTTCTGAATATTTTTGATGGCTTGGACATATGCCGTTCAGAAATTTTTCAGATGACAAGTAAGGAAATTCCTCCATTCTTTTACAGCATAAATTTATGCATCTTGAACTGAAACTTGATTATTGGGCAGTTATTATCCAGTGTGTTAATCCCTACTTTTTTCTCATAAATTCTGTACAAATAGTCCCAGTCAAGATGGAATGCCATATTCAGGAAGGAACTTTGTTACTGTATTATTTAATTCATTCTTATAAAGACTGAAGGAAAAATATTTCTGATTTTAGACTCATTTTTTAATGGATTGATTTTATGTTTTTTTGTAGAGGTGTTTATTTGCTGTGATTTACGCACATGTTGGAATCTTTTCCACTCAAAGATAAATTATTTAGTTGATTCATGGAGTATTCTAGAAAAGAAAAGCTTAAACTATGTTTTTCACTAGCTAGAAGCAGAAATTATCATTTGGGTGCTGTAGGCTTATTCATGTGATGAAATTTATTATCACCATTGAATTCAACAAATCCTTTCAGTGATGTAAGATTTTATTCTTGAAATGATTTTATAGTCTTACATATACTGTTGCTTTTGTAAAGGTTATACATGTTTAATTCTGCATCCAACTCTGTGCACTTCTTCCTGCTGAAGTCTTTAAGCTTTAGTGAATTAAGTGAACACAAAATACCACTTAAAATCCAGTTTTTAGAATTGATGTACCTTTAAAAATGTTCTTACATATGGCTCTTTTCTGTATTATGTACTGGTCTGTGTGTTCATAACTGCATTGAGAATGAGTCTGAAACACTGATTATTATTTCTATAGTTTCTAGTACAAAATAAATTATTTAATCAATGATATATTGCATCGTATAAAACATATCAGAAATATATATGCTATGATATATAGTGCGAAAGGCTGGTATATTATACATAGTAGAGTAGTGAGTAGTCGCTTGCTGCTTGCTCAGGTTAACTGTATTGATCAGGTAATGTTGACCATTTCTGGTGTTTGAACTACCTGTTTTTCAATTATAAAAAAAATATTGCAAGCAGAAACTCACCAAATAGTAATGGCCATTATAGGCTTTGTATGAAGTTTGGCGAATTCAGTTTTAATTTTTTAAAGTAGCACATGTGATAACAATTAGATAACCATTTGCTTCACTAGCTTAGTGCACATTTTTCTTTTTCACAAGTTAATAGGAAAGTTAATTTTTAGAAATTAGCTTTCCAATTTATATATATACCGTTTTATACTTTGCTGTTGAACTGTTCTATACAACAAAGGGAAAGGGATGCTCTTCTCCTTCATTGGCTGAAAAAAAGTTGTGTAATGCTAAAAATCATTATTTGGGAAATTAACATCATTTGAAACACTATATTTATACCCCAAATATAAGAATTGTAGATTCAGAAATCCCTAATTTGGCTGAACATTGTTCATGATTTCTGAATTATTTGGTACTATAAACTTGTATTTGGAAATAAGGAGTTTTTTAATTTGAGAAATAAATTTATTCCCAAGAGTACTCTATCAAAGGCATGTAGTTTCTCTTAAAAATACTCTGTAAACCTTACAATTAGAAAGGTGATGATAGATGCAAATAGAAACATCTGGGGTCCATTGATTGGTTCTAGAAAAAACAACCAGAGGAGTTATAAATTTGAGTTAGTGTCTTTTATGCTAGGCAAATCATGGCTTATGTAAGCTTATAAGCAGGTGTGTATTGAGGAAAATAAGGAGACATAGCTGAATATAATTAAAAGCCACTTGAAAGAATAATTAGTTGCTATAGTAGAAAGTACATGTAATAGCCCCTCTTATGTACGTGTCTTGCAGTAATGTGTAAGTGGCATAGGGCAGGCTGGCTTATGGGCATCTCTTCAGTGCCTATAAAAACCAATGTTTTGTTTTATTTTTATTCAAAAATGTCGGAAATGGTTTTTAGGAGCAGCTTGCCATTTTTATTCGATAGAAAAACTCTGGGTTTCTTAGATCCCAGTTACTTTCATATGAAGTAAAGATACCCTTACTTTGTTTTGACAAAACCCTTGTTCCTGTGATTAAAAAAAAAAAAGGAAGAGTTGACCCCATAGCTTTTTTCCCAGGAGGTTGGAGGAGGTGGTAACTCTGAGGAGAGCTGATGAGTTCACATAGAATAAAGCAGGAAGCAGTACAATTCTGTAGGATGAAGAGAGAAAGTGCACACATTGAAGATATAGAACTAGGTATGAATTAATTAATGAATTAAGAGGACAGAGTGGGCAAATTAGACTAGGACCGCGAATAATGGAAAGTGGTGAAGGAACCCAGGAGTGTTAACTTGACAGGAAGGCAAAACCACAACTATTGTTAGGGATGACAAATTAAAGACAGAAGTTGTATGAATGATAGCGTCCCTTCTCACAGGCAAGCAAGCTAAGCTGATTAGTTGTTTTGAGCTGATATAGCTACACAAGACTCTGTGAAGTTTGTAGCACAGCAATTCCTCTGAATGACAAACTTGGAGGTTCCCTCCCCTGACCTTAAACCAATGGTTTAATTGGGACTAAGGTTGGGCAAGAATCAACATACCATCTAACCTCAGTCATCACATTTCAAACTACGGAGCAAACAAAACAGTACAGGAGTGGAACCTGGATTCTACTCACAAATTACATACATACATTTTTATATTTATATATTTACTTTTCCAGTGGAAACAAACATCTAATTTCAAAGCCATTTTCTTCAGTGGGAAAGATGAGCTTGCTCAGCCGCCTATAGTCCCTGAAATCTGCACCTTACTTTTGAGAAAGCCACTCTTGCTGCCTCCCCCATGCCCCGTTTTATCTTGATTGGCATGCGTTCTCCATAGAAGTGGCTGCAGAAAATCTCAACCCTCCTTTTGGTTTAACCAGCCAGAGCAGGAGTGATCTCCAACAGCTATCTAGCCCTAGATAACACACCATACATTGAAGGCAAGAGCCTTTTACCACAGCTTTTGCACCCTGTGTTCTCAGTTGGGCAGTAATTAAGCCCTGGCATATACATGACAGATACTTAAGCTTGGATCCCTGCCAGGACCCTGTTAGACTATCCAGTGATGCACTTATCTAGACTTTGTAAGTGCTTGTTCTATTCTGCTATGCATGTTTACATTCCTTACCAATTTTGTAATTTCCTTCAAATTTCTTCATCTTCACCCCTGTATCTCCCCCCACCAAAAAACCTGGTGCTCACAGCCCACAGTTTTAAAACCTCTGTAATTGAATGGGAGATGTAACTAATACCTGGCAGCAAAAATAATTTGCTCCCCCTGCCCCCCCCTTCAAAATTTTTGGTCAAAAACCTGTTGGTTTATAGCTTTCTAAGAACTTTAAAATGTCAAGATGGAGGAGCTATGTGGGACATGGAATATGATTTTGATGGACTTAGATGGAACAGATGTAAAAGTAGAGACATTTTTATAAACACAAGTCCTGCCCTTGAGAAATTCAGCAAAATTGTTCTTCAATTCCTCTGTCATATGTTTGTGAGAACAATTCAAGCGCCAAACTGGGTGGATGTCTGAAGGAGGCTGATGTGGCAAAGGAAAGAAATTGCATTCTATCAGTCAGTCATCATATCAGTCACCTAATATTTTGTTAGTGCAAATGATAAAATATGAAATTAAGAAATCCCTAAGTAACTGAGAAGCAGTTCAAGACTAATATTGTCTGTTCACATGATCCTTAGTCTACCAGTGATATCAGAGATACAAGTTGATATATAGATTGTATTCCTGTCATATTTTTATTAAACCAGCTCATTAGACAAAACTGAGGCCCCTTTCAGAGAGGAAAAAAATGGCATGGAAATTATTAATTTTTTTCTCATCAGATATCCTGGATGTATATATGAATTGTAAGATATATTAACAATAACCTACACATCATTCTGCAAGTACAAAGGGAATAACCTTGACTAGATGGGAAAGAGAAAGACTTAGATGAGAGTCCTGTTGAGTCCATTCATGTTGTGGAATGTATGAAAGATATAAAAATATCTGATAATTTGCTTTCAAAATTGCATTGCGGTCAACACAGATAGTCCTCAATGTATGACTGTAATTGAATTATGGTCATGCCAGTCTTAATGCAGACTATGAGATGACCATGCCCAATTTTATAAACTTGTTGTAATGGTCATTAACTGAATGCTTCAGTCATGAAGTGAACATATTTTAGCCAGTGGGAAGTAAACATCAGTTCCCGGAGGGGAAAAACAGTTACAACATGCAGTCAACTGATTGCAGGACACTACAAGGGGTTGTAAACGTGTACTAGTTGCCAACTCCCCAAAATTCAGTCACGTGAGTCAGGGGGAGGGACAGCCATTGGATCTTTGAAACTGGGTTGTAATTAACTTTGGGAAGGTCTTTGAACAGTCACTGAGGACTACCTGTATTGTTTGCTTTTGTACTGTTTATGTGTATTTTGTATTAATCAAACTTATATCAGAGTTTAGTGTTTAGTTTTTATCTTATTAGTAATGGTTCAGCATCTTAACTGAGCAACTCTTGTTCCTCAAACCCACACAAGGCAAGGCACATAACTACAAGAGTTTCTTGCATTTGGACTTCAGTATTAACATTTTAACTGTGGGAAATGGATGGAAAGGAGATAGTATATTGTAGTATTCTTCCATCAGAACTATAATCAAAACTGTCTTAAGATTCCACCAGCTTTTCCATAGACATCATTGTGTATGAATTGCATCAGATTTGTACATCCTGCTAAAGTCTCTGTGCAGATAAGCAATACTTGCCACCTTTAACAAAACACCCTCCTTTGTGGTAAGTGATCTTGGCTCATTTAAGTTCTCATATAAATTGTAAGAGTTCTGTCTAAAGACAAATATTGCTTTTCTTTTCTAAAGAAAGATTGATGAAGTAGTTGGAATAAAGAAATACATTTTGCCTATGCCTTAGATTGTTAGCTCAGGAATTCTGGAAGTTGAAGTCCACAAGTCTTAAACTTGCCAAGTTTGAAGACCGTTGCCTTGGATTTTTGGCATATGTGTTGTGTAAACTTGATTTTAGAACTGTTAGCAGTGAGATAGGGAAGGAAGAGGAGGATGTTTATACGAGCCAAAATCAGGTATATATGTCAGCGTAAAGTCAGCTGGTATTTACTTATTTTTTTCAGCTCGCTTGGATACTGAATAATGGTACTCTATTTACAGTGCATTTGTGATATAAATCACTTTTTCAATTTTGTAAAAGTGGGCTACACAGGAGTTTCCCATGCTGGAGGCCCTTTTAGTATGAGAGAACACAATCCTCCTGGTGCTTTCTAATTCCTTAATCTCTGCAGTCAGTCTTAATTCTGCTCAGTTGTTCATAATTCAGTTTCTTTCCTTAAACAACTTTTCAATGATTAACACTGTTACGTAGAACTGATTTATTAATAATCCTTGCTTTACATATGGAGAACTTGTGAAAGACCAGTCCATCAGGTCATTTGTGAACGGGGATTGGAGGTGGGTGGGAAATTGAATAATGTCACATCCAGAGTGGTCTGTTCTGCCACTAAGTAACTGGACTGTGTCCCAAAGGTGCTTTTTTCAAGATGCAACTGGACTTTCTGGTTTTTCTTTGAAGATGTTTGCACACCAATTTGCACCACTCAGATGACCCTGATGACACAGATAAACCTCCAGGTGACTGGAGAGTGCAAATGTCCAGCTATCTGCTAGGAGTATCTAAATCCTTCCATTCCCCACCATCCAGCCAGAGCTGCAGAAGCTTCTTGGATGAGAAGCGAAACGTGTTCAAAGAAAAACCAGAAAGTCCATTTGCCTCTTGAAAAAAGCACCCTTGGGACATCCATGACCTGGATGACTGAGAATCTCCATAGACAGTTAACTGGACTGTGGCTTCTTTTCCCCATTCTTTTATTTACAGCCAGATTTGACCAGTATGAACCAAGCCTACTAAGACAAATCTCAACATTTTCCATACTTTCCTCGGATATATAAAATATAATGTCAGATACAGAATGATTTGAATTGTGAACATTGATATAGTGTCAATATAAACACCTTGAATTGTACTCAGAAGCACACTGACAACCCATGTGGCTCAGGGACTAGTGGAATTACATGTGCTGAATCACCAGTGCAATTTGAGCTGTGGTGGTGCAGTGGTTAGAATGCAGTACTGCCATCAGTTTGGCAGTTTGAGTCTCACAGGCTCAAGGTTGACTCAGCCTTCCATCTTTCCCAGGTGGGTAAAATGAGGACCCAGATTGTTGGGGGGCAATAGGCTGACCCTGTAAACTGCTTAGAGAGGGCTGTGAAGCACTGTGAAGTGGTATATAAGTCTGGGTGCTATTGCTATTGCTACTTAAGGCCCTACTGGCCGACGGGAGCAAAACGTATGCATAAAGGACACAGCGGACAAGCAAAATTTCGGGGGTGGCTCCATCTGTTGTCATCCGCTCCAAACGCTCTGTTCAAAATAAGTGGGAAAAATTTGGCATAAACAGAACGGAAAAGATACGGACATGGATAGTACTGTAGCCGGGATGTTAAACGGAATGTTATAGGACAGCCTAAGTGGATGGAAAGCCGGGATGAAAGTGGATGACACCTCCCGAGGCGGCTTCTGGGGGGAATGTTTCGAAGGCAGACGGGCCACTAGCGGAAGGGGGCGGAGCATAGCGGATGAAGCGGTATGCATCACGGAGACGCATAAAGAAACAAAGGGGATGCAGCGCGGATGTATATCGGATGCAAAGCGTTCACTGCCACATTGCAGAGAGTATGAATTGCATCAGCTCCGCAGCATAAAAAGATGCAGCACGCAAGCATCAACAGGGGAAAGACATGCTGCCACGTACATCTTGCAGGAACACCATGGTTTGTCAGTCAGGCAGAAGAGGAAGCCCGTGCCTACTCGTTCAAGCCCTGCAAGCGTGAACGAAGGCTAGAACCAGCACCCCACCCCTGGCACTGGACTCTGAAGCTGCTGCTGCTGCTGCTGTCGGTGGACCATCCCCAAGGCCCTCAAAGCCCTGCTGCTGAAGGCCCTTCTGCTCAAGCCCCTGAAGACCCTGCTGAAGCCCCTGCCAGAGGGAGGAAGAGGCAAGGAATGAGAAGGGAGAGAGGAAACAGTACACGGTTTCTGAGGAGCATGAGGATGACGGTGCTTGGAATGGCTGAGGGAGATGGAGTACCCTGGAGAAAGGGCCACAGACTGTATCAGGACACCAAGAAGAAGCAGGCAGTTTGGAGAGACAAGGCAGAGAGGGCCTGGGTACACTGGAGAAGTACTCCTTGGATGGTGGAAGCACATGCACACCTGGTATGGCAAGCTGCACCTCAAGAAATCCGGGCAGGCCGCTATCAAGCACTCCTGACCGGGAGATGTACGTCATGGCCAAGTGCATTTTCCAGGAGGTGAGATCCGCCACCGAGGAGACCCCTCTCCCTCACACCAGCCCACAGACAGCCAGTCCTCTTCTAGCCAGGAGCCAGCTAGTCTATCCAGGCAGGTGTCTTCAGAGGACCCCAAAGGCAGAGACCCCCCCAACAGCTGCACTCCATGCCCAGCGGGACTTTAGAGGATGCCGTGGAGGATGACGCCCTGCTGTCACAAATGGAGGAAGAACGCAGAGCCACCAGAGGCCAACCCCCCACCCCCAGCTTCTAGAGGATGCAGGCAGAGAGGCCGACTGGAGGGCCAGGACCACAGTGTGTGCTGTTGGAGATCAGGACACAATGAAGACCAGCACAGAACCTCTCTCTCAGCTGGTCCACTTGGACAGAGCAACCTCGGGCCGGAACACCTTCATCCTACCGTAGTGAGCCAGACCCTGAGGGACCTGCCCAAGGCCAAGTACCAGGTGATGAAGCACAGATCGCAGCACTTCTGCACAACCCTCAAGGCCCAGCTGAAGCTGCTTCCTATCCAGTCCAGGTCTGCTTCTGCCACCCCAGGCGATGTCACAGCCCTTGCCACGGCTTCAACAAGCCCTCACCTACCAAGGGTACGGACTACCAGGACTTCCTACAGCAGAAGCAGACCTTCCAGTCCAGGCCCAAGTTCATCGACACGCCACAGATGCCACTCCTCACCCAGCCTGCAAACCAGACAGGTCCACTACACCAACTACTCTCCCTCCCTTCCAGCCCACAGCCAAGCCCGTCATGGATAATCTGCCATCAGTATTGGGGCCTGACATCTCAAGTCTTGAAATGAGGCCTCTCAACCTCACGGGACTGAGTCAGCTCTCGGATAGCTTTCCTGAACACACCACCAGCCTGTTTACCTCAGGGCCAAGCACCCCAATGGCGCCTCAGACCAGCACTGGCCAAGCCACAGCCACTCCACAGTCCCTGCCTGCTTAACAGCTGAGACCATGGACATGATTCAGAGTGACTGAGAATAGTGTCAGAGACTGAGTTGTTTATTTGTTAATTTATCTTTGCTTAAGACACTTTACTTGGTTCAATTTTGCTTATTATACTACAGTCATAAGTTTACCTAAGAAAGTTTATCTTTGCTTAAGACACTTAAATACAGTTATACTTGGTTCATTTTACTTATTTAATGAAGTCAATAAAGTTTACCTAAGAAAGTTAATAAAGGTATCTTTGCTTAACACACTTAGTTTACTTGGTTCATTTTTTTACTTAATAAAGTGTGTGGTGAAAACTTTGAAAAAATGGTTAAGCTTTTGGCATGCTTGTGGGATTGATAAGGAATAGTTGTGGGATAGATAAACCTCCAGTGCCACCATAGTGGGACTGTCATGGTCACCATCCCACGCGATCCAGATGATTTTCTCCCCCTTTTTATAGAAAATATCGTTGTCCGAGGTGTCCTTCTACACTACTCGAGACATACTGCATTCATAAATATACGAGATACATCTCAGATACAAACATTTTGTCCATTTTTGAATACTTTATATATGAGATGCATACGCTTACATACTTTCTATTTCGTGCTACTAACGCTGTGTAGACGTTCCGTGTACCTTTTGTTTCCCTCCCTCCTTTATTTTCAGCTGCAGTGGATGTGAGTTGAAGGGGATGGCCAGAGGATGCAGAGAGGATACAGCGGACGTTTAACGATGATAACGGACATAGAACGTTTGTTGCCCGTATATGTCACGGATGTACAATCGTATGCGGCGGAAAGTTCATCCATTCAAAAAGTCTCTTTGCAGCTCAAAACTTCTTGAGCAGATGAAATCGCCAGTGGAACGGGATGCTCGACGGATAGAGCGTATGAAACACGTATACATTGAGTACACAACGGATGCATAGCGTTTTCCAATGGATGACAACCTTTTTTTAATGTTTTACATCCTCTTTGCATCCGTAAGTGCAGTGGGACCGGGCCTTTACTATCTGCGGATGTCAAGTTTGAAAAACACTGATCTAAAGGATGACAAAACAGAAAGACAATGTAGTAATACTGGTCAGCTAATTCAAAATATGCTTAGATTTGTTTTGTTTTTTCCTATTTGTTGCAAGTTAAAATTAATTTTGGTATGTGTTTTAAAAAGGATAAATAAAAACCTCCAAAACTTCTATGTACTTATTTGGGAAATACAGATGCTTAGATGCTTTTAACACAATAGCACTTTCTCTGACTCTTTCCCATCTCTCTGGGGAAAGAAAAATATTGAATAGTGGGAAGATCAGAACATTTTACTGAAAATAAAATGAATCAAAAGCTTCATATAGTACATTTTCAAAGGGTAACCTTTACCCTTTCCCTCCACTGAGTCAAACAACCATGGGCTTTCTTTAGCCCGTCTCCCAAATGGATAAGCATGCAAAATCTTATTCATCTCTAAACCAGATGGTTGGAACAGCAGAACATGGTCCAGTCTTTACTTGATTGGCTGCCTTCCAATTGTGTATCATAAGAGCACTAAGTTTGTTTGCTATTTAGAGTACATACAGTTATTTTTGGCAATAATGTTTTATGATTTCTCTATTATCACAGTCTGCCAGGGTGAGTGGGAAGATCAGGTCAGTAGGAATTCAGGCCAGCCCTATCCACCTGTTTTGCATGTCCCTTTTGTTTTTTAAAGCAAATTGTCCTGTTTTTTTTTTTAAAGGAAAAGCACAAATATCCTCCCCTTCATGCTTTCTCAATGTCATCTTGCCTGTCTTGCATGGATAGTAGATTCCTTAGCTTGTTTCATCTCTCTCCATCCCTAAATTATTGATCTTTTCTCTAAATGTCTGCATGCACTGTAAAAAAGGAATAATCTCTAGATCCTATTGCATAACCATCAGTTTTATTTTAACATTTGAAAGAGACATTGGCATGCAGGTGTGTAAGGAGAATCTACTGAAATGTATCTTCTGCATGTGAGTGTGATGTCTACTATGCATGCATGGTATTATCTCTTTGGGAAGGGCAGTGGTAATACACATTTGTAAATGAGGACAGCCCAAATTCAGGGCATAGCATCTGCAGTAAGCCTGGAGAAAGTTGTCTGAAACATAAGGCAAGTTTTGCATACCACATCAAGCAAATGTGTGATATGTTTCATGTTAAATTGTTGTGATACATAACCCCGAGTATTGTACACATGGTTTATTAACTCAGCAAATAATGGTTTATCCAACAAACCATGGTTAAAAGCATGGGGTAGGTGTCTGTTCTTCTGTTCATGATCTTTACATTGATTTTTATCCTTCAAAGGCTGAACAAAATGCTGTCATAATCAAAAAATTTTACGGTAATTCCTTTTTTTCCCCTTGAATGCGAGGAGCAGATTGTTGTGTAAAGTTTCATAAATTTTGCACCTCTGAGAAGCAAAGCAAGGTCAAAAATCACAGGATGACAAATTGGTTTTCTTTAATCTTCAAGTTTGAAACATGAACATTGACTGCATAATGGAGCTAGGGAGAACTAGGCTGGCTGTGGGCTGCCCATATTTGCCCTTTCCTCCTGGGTGGTCCTGGCCATACCTGATGACGTTGAGCTGGATGGACCAATGGAAACACATGAAATTTCATCCCCTCAGTAGCATTGGGAGCTCATGGTCTGAAACAACTTTCAAAGTCCAAGTTGTTGTTGGATTGTGTATTGTGAAAATGCAGTCCCTTTCTTCTTAATGTGTATTAAATTTGCCATCTCCAAAGTTGTTCTTAGAAGTGTCATTTTAAACATTTCTTCTTATTTGTGGGAAGATTCAAAAATCTCAGATAAACATTAAAAATATTTGTAGATTTAATTATTGAAAGTGACTACTTCCATAGCCAATGGAATATTGGGAGATAGCAGAAAATATAATATTGTAATACCAGGTTATTATTGGTTAATTTTGAAAATACAATATAATATTTATTATATACATGTTAAAACATAATGGCCTTTTAAAGGTTAATTACAATGTTTAAAATCAGAATAATTTGTCAAACTATTTAGCATCCTTAAGCAGCAACTGTCCCAGTGGCCTGGAACATTTTACAACTTAACTCAGAGAGTTAAATGACATGCATAAATATTCTACTATGGGAAAAGTTGGAAGACTATTTGACCCAGTTCATGGCTGTTTTGGAAAACTTTTTAAAGCTAGCAGAGACTTGCTGTCTGTTCTATAAGACCTTCAGAAAAATCCTCATCTAATGGGGTTTGTTTAAACTAAGAATGCATGTTTGGGATTACAGCTTTTAGCCCAGATACTACAAAAGAGAAACATTGGTAGCAAAGTACATCTGAAAAGGCAGAACCCAAAGCACAAAATATATTTTTCCATTCATGGCAAAACCGCAATTATTTTATTATTTTTCTTTCAGTGTTTTGAAAATTGTAAGTATCTTAAAATATGAAGTAAATTAAGCCAGAAGTTGGCATTTGATATTTTCATTGCTGTTAGAATAAGAAAAATGGTAGTTGAAGGTAATGGAAGGTAAAGCTTGGAAGAAAAATAGTTTTTCTTCAAGACTAGTCAAAACACATTGCAGTAAACCTGGTGCCAGCTTGCTTACTCATTTCATTGATTATAAAGATTTATAGATTGCACATATCAGAATACAAAATATTCCATCTTTCTTTTTTGTTTATTTAAATTTATTTATTTATATGATGCTTATGGCATCCAACTTTCGCTAGCAAATCCAGATAGTTTAGGATTAGTTGGAAATATAAATACAAAGTAACTAAAAACACACACACAACCAAACACACAACATTGAGTCAACTATGGCAAGTTTTGTCATTTCTAGATCAGTTTGTGCAGTTCTCTGGCCCAGGGTGGGGGATATGTTTTCAGGTCCTTGTGAAAGCCAACAGGGCCTATATGCACTTATCATGTGACTGTGTTCATATGTCAGCCATTGTGTTTTCTATATTCTTCATATCTGAAAGAAAAATACACTGCTCAAAAAAATAAA
>BHFT01058954.1:0-30223 GCA_004320025.1 Laticauda laticaudata
GGAAGAAAGATGGATGTTTTTATGTTTTGTTTGTTTTTTGTTTGTTTTTAAAAATCAATAAAACTTAACCAAAAAAGAAAAAGAAAATCTTACTAGGAAAACTGCAAAGACTTTTTCAGGTAGTCACCAAGTGTCAATAATCACTTGAAGCTCCCTCCCCATCAAAAAAAATCTTAAATCCTGCCCTACCTTCATAGGTTGTATGCTGATTTTTGCAGAATTTTTCAACTATATTTTTTGAGGGGAACTGTGCAAATTCTCTGAAAAAACTTCAGAACATGGAGTGCATACAACATACTGGAGAAAAAAAAGAAAATATTTTAAAAATAAATCTTGACTCTAAAGCCATTTTGCTCAATGGGGATGTTCCTGCAAGTAAGCATGCTAGTGGAAGCAGCTGGAAGCAACTTCTGAAGCAATCAGATAACAGATACTCAGAGTTGGAAGGGGCCTTATAGGTCATCTAATCCAATCCACCACCCAACTGGAAGACACTACACCATTTCTGACAAATGGCAGTCCAATGACTGTTCAATCACAGTCATGTGGTTGAAAGACACAGTTGCTTTAATGAATCAGGTAGGTGTGCGATGGGCACTTTTATGCATTCAGGAGCACCTCTTTCAAATGATTTGCACAGCCATAGCTTTTTTAAATACCACTTAGACCACCATTCCCCAATTTGGTGCCATCTAGATAGATTGGATTTACAACCCTCAGAATTCCTCAATAGAATAATTATTAACTTGCAAGCGCTTATCTGCTAGTTTGTGTGGTAGCTTGTTGGTTTGTTTATTTCTTATACCATTTCCATCACTATGCTTTTATTTTGAGGTGGCTCAAGGCAGTATAGACACAGCAACAACAAAAGCAACAATGCTTAGATTTGTATGTATGGTACTGAAAGAAATAAGAGAAGATGACAAAATACAAAGTCCTACAAATAGAAATAGAACAACTGTAGCAAAGTCAAACAAGAATAGTACCAATACCATTAGCCATGGTGCAGCAGTAGTAGAATGCAGTATTGCAGGCTATTTCTGCTGACTGCCAGAGGCCTGCAATTTGGCAGTTCTAATCTCACCTGGCTCAAGGTTGACTCAGCCTTCCATCCTTCTGAGGTGGGTAAAATGAGAACCTAGATTGTTGGGGGCAATAGGCTGTTTCTGTAAACCATTTAGAGAGGGCTGTAAAGCACTGTGAAGCAGTATATAAGTCCAAGGTTTTGCTATAGCCTGTTTGCTATTGCTAACAGGCACCTTTGGTGCAATCCCAAAATAACTGGACACCATTGGCATTGACAAATTTTGCCATCAGTCAATTGCAAAACGTGGCTTGGGACAGCTTCCATTCTGCGATGATATCTGTAACACAATCAAACATCCAGATCTGCCTATCCCAGGTCCTTGTCCTACCTCAATAGGTAGACAACAATGCTAAATCCAGCCTGAACATCTGGCTGACTTTATGATGATCAGTAACAACAACAACAACCTTGTTAATGGTTACTGCAAAGAAGGAAGTTAATATGCATCTGAAGAAATCTGCTATGGGGGCCTTTCTGTCAGCAATATCGATTCACACCTGCAAATGCCTGTGAATCAGCTTGCGGGCTTCCTTTTTAAAAGTAGCATTTCACTTCTGCAGATGCACCAACAATCTTGCTGAATATCATTAAAGTGTACTGACAGTGAATTTATTCCCTTGCAGATGGTCAAATAAACAGACTTGAATCTTCTGAGAATAGGACTGTTTATGTGAATTATGTTCTTAGTGCTATGTGGGCAAACTTTTTCAGATATTTTTTTTTCTTTCCAATTCTCATTTGATGGATAATCTGTTTTCCACATTTCCTCTGAGGGAAATCTTCATGGGTGGGGAATGGAGAGTGCCCCTTTCACAAAACGCTAACTGGGTGGAGAACATTCTGTAGACACCTTTCTCTTACTAGCTTCTCTTCTTTCTCAGAAATTCCAAGGGAAGACCCACAAAGGAATTCCTCTGCTTGGATATTTTCATTATAGAAGGTATCTGTGTAAGCAGCAGGGAGAAGGGATGAAAAGGAAGGAATCAGAAAACATCAGCAGTTTCACCTGTCTTTATCTTCAACAAAAAAGAAAGCTCAGGAACATAATCAAGAGAAATCCAAAAGTAATTCTCAAGCATCCTGAGAGTAAAGCCCGGTCCCACTGCACTTACGGATGCAAAGAGGATGTAAAACATTAAAAAAAGCTTGCCATCCGTTGGAAAACGCTATTGCATCCGTTGTGTACTCACTGGCATACGTGTTTCATACGCTCTATCGCTTGAGCATCCGTCACTGAGATTTTCACCACGGCAAGAAGTTTTGAGCTGCACAAAACTTGTGAACGCAGATGAACTTTCCGCCACGTACGATTAGCATCCGCAACATATATGGGCAAAAAACGTTCTAAATGTCGTTATCATCCATTAAATGTCCGCTTGTAATCCTCTCTGCAACCTCTGGCCATCCCTCAACTCACATCTGCTGCAACCGAAAATGAAAGAGGAAGAAACAAAAAGGTACACCAGAACGTCTAAACACAGCATTAGTGTAAGCACGGAATAGAAAGGATGTAAGCATATGCATCTCGTATATAAAGGAATTAAAATGGACAAAACGTATTGTATATGGGATGTATCTCGCGTATATTTAGGGATGTCTGCAGTATGTCTAGAGGTATGTAGAAAGCCCCCATAGCGACAACCGATATTTTCTATTAAAAGGAGGAGAAAATAATCTGGAATCGCTGGGATGGTGGGACCAATTACAGTCCCACTATTGCTTGCACTGGAGGTTTATCTATCCACACTATCACTTATCTATCCCACAAGCATGCAAAGGCTCACCATTTTTTTTAAAGTTTTCACCAAAACTTTATTTAAGGTAAAAAAATAAACCAAGTGCTTAAGCAAAGATAAACCTTTATTAACTTTCTTAGGTACTTTATTGAACTTTATTAAAATAAAGGCAAAAATGAAACCAAGTAAAGTGTCTTAAGCAAAGATAAACTTAACAGTTAAACAATCAGTCTCCTTGACACTATTCTCAGTCCACTCTGAGTCATGTCCTGGTCTCAGCTGTTAAGTGGGCAGGGACTGTGGAGTGGCTGTGCTGAGTGTGTCTGAGGGACCATAGGGTGGCTTGGCCCCGAGGGTACAAACAGGGGATGGGTGTTCCAGGAAGCTGTCCGAGAGCTGACTCAAGTCCGTGAGTTGAGAGGCCTTCATCAAGGACCTTGAGATGTCAGGCCAATACTGATGACAGAATGGTCCGTTGACGGGCTTGGTGTGGGGTGGAGGAAGGAGGAGTGTAGTGGGGCTGTTTGTCTGCAAAGCTGGGTAAGGAGTGGCATCTGTGGCGTGCGATGAAACTGGGCTGGATTGGGAAGGTCTGTTTTTGCTGTGGGAAGTCTGGTAAGTCAATAGCTTTGGTAGGTGAGGGGCCTGTTTGAAAGCTGTGGAAGGGATGTGACAAATCGGCCTGGGGTTGGAGGAGCAGACCTGGACTGGGTAGGAGCAGCTTCAGCTGGGCCTTTGAGGGTTGTGATCTTCTGATTCAAATCACCCTGTCCTGGGCCTCGGACAGGTCCCTGAAGGGTCTGGCTCAATAGGTGATGAAAGGTGTTTCGCCCGAGGATGCTCTGTCCAAGTGGAGCAGCTGAGAGAGAAGTTCTATGCTGGTCTCATTGTGTCCCTGATCTCCACAGGCACACGGTGGTTCCTGGCCTCCTCCAGTTCTGCCTCTCTTGCCTGGCATCCTCTGGAGCTGGGGGTGGGGGGTGGGGGTGAGTTTGGTCCTCTGGTGGCTGCTGCTTCTCCTACCATTTTTGAACAGCAGGGCGTCAACCTCCACGCGGATCCTCCAAGTTGTCGGCATGGGGAGTGCAGCTGTTCGGGGGGGGGGTCTCTGCTGTAGGGCCCTCTGAAGACCACCTGCCTGGCCAGGGTAGCTGGCTTTCTGGCTGGAAGAGGACTGGCTGTCTCCTGGGCTGTCTGAGGAGAGGGGTGTCAAAGGGGGCTCCTCCTCGTTGGCGGATTTCTACCTTCAAGGAGCTGCACTTGCCATGACGTACATCTCCGGTCAGTGAGCTGACAGCGGCTGGCCTGGATTTCTTGAGGTGTAGCTTGCCATACCAGGTAGTGCAATGTGCTTCACCATCCTAGAAGTTACTTTCTGCAGTGTACCCCAGGCTCTCTGCTTGTCTCTCCAAGCTGCCTCGCTTCTTCTTGGTGTTGCGAAAGCAGTCCTGTGGCCTTTCTCCAGAGGTACTCGTTCTCCCTCAGCCATTCCAGCACCCCTCATCCTCCATGCCTCCTAGGAAATGGTGTACTTTTTCCCTCTCTCCTTCTCCTTCCCTTGCCGTCTTTCTCCCTCTGCAAGGGGCTTCAGCAGGGCGTTCAGGGGCTTTGAGAGCAGGACTTCAAGGGTTTGAGCAGGCAGGGTCTTTAGGGGCTTGAGCAAGCACGGGCCTTTAGGGGCTTGAGCGCAGGGCCTTCAGGGACTTGAGCAGTCAGGGCCTTCAGCAGCAGGGCTTTGAGGGCCTTGGGGCTGGTCCACCACAGCAGCAGCAGGAGTTCAGAGTCAGTGCCAGGGGGTGGGATGCTGGTTCTGGCCTTCTTGCCAGGGCTGGAACAAGTAGGCACTGGCTTTCCTCTTCTTTCCCTGACTGTGAACCATGGGTATTCCTGCTAGATGTATGTGGGCAGCATGTCCTTTCCCCTGTATTGCTGACTGCGTGCATAGCTGCCAAATCCTTTTATATCCGCAGACCTGACACATCATACTCCCCGCATGAGGCAGTGAACGCTTTGCTTCCATATACATGCTGCGTGCATCCCCTTTGTTTCCCTGTAGGCGTCTCGTGATAGCATCCGCTTCATCGCTATGCATCCGCCCTTCGCTATGCATCCACTTTGCAATTCTCCGCCCCGGAACCCTTCAAATGTTTCATACCGCTTCCATCTGCTGTCATCATGCTAGGCTTCCTATGAACATCCCGTTTAAACCATCCGCTACATACTACCCCATGTCCCGTTCTTTCCGTTCTTTTCCATTCTGTTTATGAAAAATTTTCACACAACTTTGTGGAGTGGAATGCACAACGGATGGAGCCACCCCAAAATTTTGCTTTGTCCCGCTGTGTCCTTTATGCATACATTTTGTGTCCGTCGGCCAGTGGGACCTAGCCTTAAACGCCCTTTCACACTGCCAACGGGATGCAAACACGTTAGTAAAAAGGAAACACAACGGATGAGAAAATGTTCCATCCATTGTTATCCGCTCTACAAAAGGGGCAAAAATTTGCATAACCAGAGCGGATAACACGGAAAGGAACGGACGTGGGGAGGACGCAGAGCGGATGGAAAGTGGATGCGGAACGGAAGCCAAACGGATGGAAGTGGATGAGAGAGATGGCACATCCGCTAGGCTTCCGGGGGGCCGCAGCAAAGTGGACGCGGAAACGGAAAGAGTGGAAGCAGAGCGGATGCAACAGGCGGAAAGCCTAGCAGATGAGCAGTGGAAGCCTAAAGCGATGCCGAGCATTAATTGCGCATGCGGGGAGTGAATGTATTGGCGTTAAGCCTGCGATATAAAGGGAAGCAGCTCGGAAGCAAGGTCACCATTCAGAGGAAGAACTGCTGCGGACGGATTGACTGGCTTGCTGCCCGCCTGCATGCCTGCCTGCAAGCCTTGCGCCACCTCCCTGCCAGCCTTGGCTAAATTGCAATGCCTGCCAAGCCTTGCTGCAGCCTCCCTGCAAGGCGCTCCCTTCAAGCCAGTCTGCCTGGCCAGCCTGGTGTTCCTTCCTGCCAGCCTTGGTGCCTACCTTCCTGCCCAGCCTTCCTGCCAGCCTTGTGCCTGCCCTGCCGGCCAGCCTTCCTGTCTGCCTGCCTGCCAGCCTCCTGCCAGCCTTGGGTTCTTGGCTTCCTGCCAGCCTATGGTGCCTGCCTTCCTGCAAGCCTTGGTGCCTACCTGCCTGCCAGCCTTCCCTGCCAGCCTTGCTGTTGTCTGCCTACCAGCCTTAGCTTCCAGCCCTTCCTGCCAGCCTTGGTGCCAGCCTTGGGTTCCTGGCCTGCCTGCCTTGGTGCCAGCCTTGGTGCCTGCCTGCCTGCAAGCCTTGCTTCTGCCTGCCTGCCAGCCTTGGTGCCTGCCAGCCTCCCTGCAGCCAGCCAAACAACCACAACCATGGGGAAGAACAGAAAAGCCTCAGTCATCTGCTTGCCAGCCCTCAAGAGGGACAGGGCTACCACTCCCGCCCCCTGGCCCTCACTCTGCTTCTGCTGGGGCTTCTGTAAGCATGGGCTCCTCTTCTGGGGCTGGAGCTTCTGCTGCTTCGCTTCTGGAGGAGCTGATGATGATGTTTCTGGCGGTGGTGCTCCTGCTGGTGCTAACTCTGCTGATGCTGCAACCCCAAGGCGGTTCAGAACAAGCACTCCCCAGCACCAGCCACCTCCACCAGGCACCTGGACCCTTCACCCCTGAGCTGAGCGACCAAGAGGAGTGCCAGAGACTTGGCTGGCTGGCTACCTGGGACTTTATTTGGACAATTGACTTGGGTCATTTTTCTTTTATACGCTTGTTCTGCTTAATAAAGTCTACTCTTTGATTCACACACTTTGCCTGCATTTCTTTTTTTTAATATAGTTCTTGGTGGGAAAACTTTTTAGAAATGGTTTAAGCTTTGCATGTTGTGGGATGGGTAAGGATCAGCAATGGGGTGGGCAGGGATAACTTTGGATGGGTAATAGCTGTGGGATAAGATAAACCTCCAGTGCCAAAGCATAGTGGGACTGTATGGGTCCACCCTCCCCAGGTGCGCACACCTATGGCCGCTTTATTAAACAATAACAATTTAATCATTGATCCACCCTGTCAACATAAACACAAATTCTTTATTAAATGCCTGTTCATTGTAGGCCCACAAACATACATTGGCCAATCTCATCAGTGTGATGAGACAGGCTGAAAAGGCAGCATCCATTAATCAATCTACCATCCTGTTTGCCACTCGCCACCTGCTCCAGCTGGGGAGTTGCACCAGTGGTTTTTCAGGAGGTTGCCGCTGCCTTCTATCTTCACGTGAAGCTCTGTTGGGGCCTTGCACATCCTTGGTGTTTATCAGGTTTTTTGCCACTTGCCTCCATTCCCCAGGGCTCCATTGGTCCCCATTGCCTTGTTGAGTCCATGAGCCTGTCTGCAGACGGGTAGCGGTGCGCATGAGATTTGTTGCAGGATGCAGCAAGCTTCCACGATCTTCTCACGGTCTGTGGAGATGCTGCATGGTGGTGAGAAGTACCTGGAACCTTTGGTCAGGATGCCAAAGGCGTTCTCCACCACCGCCTTGCCCCTGGACATCCTGTAAGTTGAAGATCCTCTCTTCAACGGATGGAGGCATCTGGAGGTGTACGGGCTTCATGAGGTAGGTTCTGAGGAGAAGGCGTCATGCCCCATGATGAAAGTAGGGCACATCTTGCTATGTCATTGGGCAGGGGGGTCTGGATCTGGGAACCCATGATGAGGTTTTGCATTGCCAGCCCTCTTTGAGGTGACTGGCGTTGTATACCTGGGCATCTGAGCTGACTCGTTTCCTGAACATCGATGTACATGACTTGTAGTCAGCATCGACCATGGCGAAGAGGATGATGCTGAAGAAGCCTTGTAGTTTGTGATAAGTGGAACCCTGACTTGGCTGGAGCTTTGCAGGCCACGTGCTTCCCATCTTATGGCTTCAACGGTGTGTGGGAAGTTCACCTCTGATACACTGCTCTGCAACTTTCTTCCAGCCTTGTTCAGTTGGGGGGCACTGTAGGAGCTCCTCATGTATTCTTCGCTGATGGCTTCCACCACTTCTGCCTGACCACAATGCTGATGGTGTTGTGGTGGCACCCTCCAGCCGTACTGAATGCTCCTGGTAGGTGGTCCCTGAGGCCAGGTGGGCGCAGAGTCAGTGCCACCCTTGAGCCCGCAGGTTCCAGGCTGGGGTGGAATTTTGGTGCTCTGCTTGGTCAACCTGGTGTCCAGCCACTGCCACAACTTCATCAAACATGGCTGGAGGCATCCTCATGAGTTCTGGATGCACGAAGTGTCTTCGTTCCTGAGCTCCACCATCAGCTTGTTGTACAGTCGTACTCTGCTCTTCTCCCAATCCATCTTCGACCCAGACGCTTACCTTGGCCGCCTCCTTTTTCTTCCTGTAGTAGAGTTAAGAGAGGGCCTGTAGATGACTTCGCACTGTTGCAGAACGATGGTGGTGCCAAAAGGACTTTGGTTACAATCCATGGTGGACATGACTGGGATGCTGTGGAAGAGGAAGAGTCAGATGAGGCTGCAGAAGTCTCTGCACAGCAGGGCTGCTGTTCTGAAAGTGAGATCCGGTGAGTTGCTCCCCTTTTATAGCAGTAATAAGGTTTTTCCCCCTATGTGTCCTTTGCATCCTCTAGGCAATCCTCTAGACATCCTTAATATCCGAGATAAGTCCCCCTCTGCGGACATTTTTTTCCATTTTAAATGCTTTCTTTCGAGCTGGCAGTCTGCTTTCAATCCATTCTCGCATCCGTTCATGCATCGTTCGTGTCCGTTCCGACTTCCTTCCCTGCGTCCCGTTTACCCGCTGTGAGTGGATCGAGTTGGCGGCGGATGCATCGCGGATGCAATAGGCGGATATAGTGGATGCCGTAACGGATGCCTAGCGGTGCCTAGCGGATGCCTAGCAGATGCAGAACGGACGAATTGGCTACTTTTCCGCGCAAAAGTTTTGGCAGACTCAAAACCCTCTGAGAGATTGAAACGTTCAATAGACGGATGCTGGATGGATAGAGAGGGAGCAAAACGTATGCCATGAGTACAAAACGGAAGCATCGGCGTTAACGCAACAGATGGCAAGTGTTTTTCTCCATTTTACATCCTCTTTCCATCCATTGGTGCAGTGTGACAGGGGCTTAAGGTAGAAGTAAAGAAATCTTTTCCATGGGAGAAGAAAGTTTCTGAAATAATTGCCACACAGCACTTTCTCTTCAGATAATTTATTCCCCACCCTGCCTTTCCCTCCAATACAATAAAAGGCTTTTTCTTGTTCTGCTTTCTATGACTGATCATGTTACCCCCTCCTCCAAAAAAGGAAATGCATATTTTATATTCTGTACTTGTATTTTCACTTCTGTACTTATAAGTGCCTTTCAGGTTATCTTACCAAGAATTAAAAAAAAAAAAAACTATTGTGCAGCTTCCTGCAGAGATTACTTTACTGTTTGTCTTTATTCTCAGTGGGCCTTGTTAGTTGTAGTCACCAAAAAGTTCTTTTTTGTAGCACTAGTACCTACAAGGAGACAGAATACCCAGTGCTCTGAGCAACAAAAAAAATCAAAATCCTTTCTATTAATTCCATAAACAGATAATCAAATAAAATAGGCAGGTTCATGGCACGCCTGAGAGTACAATTCTCCATCAGATGAAGGTTTTGATTACATTGCTTAACTCTTTTAAAATGAATATTTTTCCTTCCATATAGATTGTACGACCTAGATCAGGGGTGTCAAACTTATGGCCCATGGGCTAGATGCATTACATGCTGCCCCTGCCCCTGCCTGGTTTAACAAAGGGGGGGAAATTCCACATACATCACATGATGACGTGACGATGCAAGTTTGACACCCCTGACCTAGATGGTCTTAGTTGATCTGAAAAAGCTAAGTCAAGTTGGGCCTGCTTACTATTTGGAGATAACAGGAATTCCAGAGCCATAAACTAGAGTAGGAAATTTCATTCCAGAAGAACAGAATGGCAAACCACTTCTATTGTCATGAAGGTAACACAGATGTCTATGTGGCTACCAAGAGTTGAAATTGATTGGAAAGAAGCTTCTGTTTTCATGATGATGTGAGGAATAATCTCATTGAAATTTAGTGACGTGGTCAAGGTAAGAAAGAATATGTCACCTTGGGACCACAGGTTTCCCATCCTTCTGAAACTAGGGAAAAGAAAACCCTAGCCAACATCCACATTTTATTTTTCCAAAGCCTTTGCCATATCACAACATAGAAAAAAATAATCATCTCCGACTCTAGCTTTCTCATTCTTTTCCCTAATCACATATAAGAAGTGTGTTCAGCTTATCTTTGGAATGACTATCCAATACATTGCTTCTCAGCTCGGATCTTTTCATCTCTTGATTTAGCTTAAGCTGAAACTTACTTAACATGACTGCACATTTCAACAAGCCAATATGTTCTCAACATATTTCTCTGTAAGAAAATTCACAGTTCAGCTATGCTGAGGGGCTTTTACATTATAAATGGGCACCTTTTCATTGCTGCTGGATAAAGAAAGGCTTTCTTCTCTCTCTTTCATTTGCCTTCCGGCACTTTCCACAACTCAGATTTGGTTCCTGAAGAGAAACAGGGCATCTCTTTCTTCTCAAAAAGAGTCTCCCTTAAACATTCCCATTAGTTTTTTAATGAGATTTGCCTAGGAAGACTTCATGGGAACTTGATTCCACCAGCTAATAAGAAATGCTGATTTCTTTGTATACTTCTTGGTTCAAAAAGAAGAAGTAGTTGAGAAAACCAGCCAATTTTGACCAGTCAATAATTAAAATGTGTTAATTTTTGTATATGCTCATTTATAGGGGCTAGGTTTGCACAGTTTAAGAAAAAGAGAGTTATATAGCAGAAATATTGTGTTAATGTCTTCTCCCTGATGATTACTCTGATGCTGTGGCTAACATTTACTTGAGGTCTGATTGAGGAGGCAAGTTCTTTTTATTGTCCTTACACAGAAAAGCAGTAGCAAGTAGAGTCATGGCCCCAGATTAGCAACATTCAGAATCTGAACCGCCATGCTTGACAATAATTCTAGAGAGTAATCAGAACTAATTTCAAGATTCCCTTTTGAGTCACATTTGCAATCCATAGGACTCAAAAGAGCTGCTGTTGTCCTTTGATGCTAAAGAGGTGGCCTTATATTTTTCCAGTAAAGAGGTAGGAAGCAAGAAACATTTTCCAATCTGCCCATTATGCCTCCAATCCATATCTGTGGAAGGAAATCCTGACAAGAAAGAGGTCAAGCCTTTGTATAGATGGTTATAGCAATTGAAGGGATAAACAGTTTGGCAAGACTGTCTGGGATTGGCTTCTGGATAGAGTTGGGTGAACTCTTTGAGTTCTTGCTTTAAGATAGCTCTATCTTGTCTTGAAGCTTCAACCTTTTCCTCGTTTACAGGGCTAATAAACTGACACTCATTCTAGATAAGAGAAAGAGGGTCAATGGATGATTTATCTGTTCAGCAAACTGGTATCCAGTCTGTTTTGGAAGGGGCTGCACTCCTTTTATAATGGGAGTTCTCTTAGCCTGCATTGCTTGGTCACACTAAAATGAATAATGAATTTGTGCAATAACTACTTGGTTAAAACTAAATGAACAAACAAATAAAACAGTCATGGTCAAAATATAGCTTTGGCAGATGGTTTATCTTGTGGGTTTGGCCACTCTCAAATCTCACTTGAGGATTTGTTCCCCATTTTGTGGCACCAGTTGGTTATGGGCTTACCCAGCTAAAAGAGGAGCAAATTTTGAGAGTATAACAGATTTGTATGCATAAGCTATTGGCTTGAACAAGCAAAAAAAGAAGATTCTTGAATCTCACTCTGGCATTACAAAAAAACTGACACTTCCCCTCCACGCTTCTTATGACCTCTGAAAATCCCTATCCTAAAAGGACCAAAACTACCCCGGAAGTTCTTCTAGATCCATTTCAGTCATTAGAGGCACAAGGAAGGAAGGTCTCACAGGCTCAAAAATAAACAATCTGATACTTGATCATAGTTTTACCAAAACAAGAAACAGGTGGGAACCATATATCCCAGTGGTCCCCAACCTTTGCAGCTTGGCAACCCAGCTGGGGGCGGGGGAACTGAGCTGCACAAGTAGTGAGCCAGCATGCAAACAGGCAGCTCAACTTCAGCAAGTAGCAGGTCAGCACACATGTGTGCAAGTGTCCATTGGTCCGCCACTCATGAAAATTGATGTGCATGTGTGCATTCTCAACCAGTCACTGCATGGCCCAATTCCAAAGAACCCTCAGCCCAGTAGTGGGTTGCAGCCCTGGGTTGTGGGCCCCTGGTATGTATGCAAATATCCCATCCAAAAGATATTTGTCTAGTTCTTTTTGTAAAATGGGTGAGAAAAAAGCACAAGAAATTTGATCATTGATTATTTTAAATAGCACTCACATTTGAATCACAGCAGTTGCTGGAGTTCTTTGTCATGGCCTCATAGTGTTTCTGCAATAACATTTATTTATGTGAAGCTTTGTGTCTTGGGAAGTATATTATAGCAGCCTTGTCATCCTAGAGATATCAGACACAAATATGCTTGGCACTCAGAGTATCTTTTACCAGCTAAGCTAGTGCATAAGCTATAAAGCTACTTCGATCAATAGATAGTGTTTGGTTAGATAGCTTTGCTACAGTAATCCCAGCCCTGGTAACTTCATTTTTAAATTACTGCAATGCAGTTAAATATAGAGCTTCCTGGAAAGCAGTCCACAACCCACAATTAGTACACAATACTGCAGCATGAATAAAACATGATGAAAACAAAATTACTATTACACCAATTTTATACTATTAGAGCCAGTTCATCTCTGATCATGATGTTAACCTATACATCTCTTCGTGGCTGAGGACAATTTTACCAGGAAGAAGCTCCTTTCCATATATTCCCAGGTCCTGCTGTGTTTGTTGTGCCTACCAAAATGCAATGAGTGATTGTTCAATAATGCTCATGAATGTGTGGGTAATCTAGCTGTGAGATCAAGCACCCCATGGATTATCAAAGTTGATTTAGTTAACTTGACTGGCTAGGCAAGTGTCTCCTTCCTCCATCACTGCTTCCATGTGCATTCCTCTCAAATATGTGTGCTTGGTGGCAGAGAACAACCATCCAGAAGCAATCATACTATTCTTTGCTCAGGGGTATATAATAGCTATGCTGCCTGCTAGAATATCTGGATAATAGCAGACATACCCACATACACCCATTTCAGAATGCTTTCCCCAGCAAGAATTCCTGCTGTTAACTTTATAGTCTTTTTGATGCCAGGCCAAAAAAAATGATTTATATATATATAGACCTGTTAATTTTAAATATATCTGATGCATTAGAACTCTGAATTGCTCTCACTATTGCTTTGTTTCCTTTGTGTTTGTAGTCTATTGTAGTTTAATTGCTATTTTAAATTTTAATGTTGAAAAGTTGTAAGCTAAGTTGATGTAGGCAGCATAGACTTAAATAGAAATGTAATTGTGGCTGGTGCTGTATCTCTGCTTTGTTTGGCTCCCCTGAGTTGCCTTTTGCTGTGTACCTTCCCCACATCAATTGGTGCAGCTGATGGTGTCTCAGATGGACCTGGGCAATTACCTGGAGCGATCTTAAGAGCTCCTACAGGAAGAGGAGATTTCATGAAAAGAAATCATTATTTCATAGATGAGCAGCAATTAGCAGGAATGCCATTGTTTTTTTCCCCCCTTTCTCTGCTACCCTTCCTAAATGACTCCAAAATTAAAATGTGATCATTTAAAGAGACTAAAACAAAATCACAGACCAATATCAGTTTAAAAATTATACTTAAAGCAATTTAAAACTAGTGAAAACTATTAAAACTTGGTAAAAAAACCTGAATCTTTAACATGTTCTTGAAAACATCTAAAGATAGGCTTCTAATATCTACCGACAGTATATTCCAAAACTTGAAAAAAGGCCCCATGTAAAATCATTATCAAATGACCTGGTGGCACTTGAAGCTAGACCACTCCAGATAAAATTTATAGCAATGGGAATCCTGAAAATAAAGGTGTTACCTCAGATATAGAGTGTATGTAGCCTCGTGGTGAAGACACCCACCTTCCAATCGGAAAGTCGAGAGTTCAATCCTAGGTAGCAACGGATCTTTTTCTCTCAGGGAGCAAGGACAAAATATCTGCTGCAAACTCCTCATAATATTACTCCTCATAATCACCAGGTACTCCTCATAATCACCAGGAAGGACAACTGGCCAGTAAATGCTCAGCTCCATTCAGTCACCCTAACTCTATCCCAAATTAAAGAATTACAGGTTCATAAAAAGAAGAAAAGTTTGTTATCTCAGGTATGTTGTTTAGATTTATAATAACCAGGGGTTGGATTCTCCCAGTTCGGACCAATTCAGATGAACCCCTAGCTCTAATGATCAACTGGCAGCGATCCAGTTTTCTTCGATGATCATGTCGGCCTATCCGCCTGCCCCTGCACTGTACTTAGCTATATCCTCTTAGCTGATTCATGCGGCAGAGCAGATTGCCACTCCTGAGCTGTGTTTTTTCCCCACCAGTAACACAGCAGGTAATTTTTTTCAGAAAACTGTTCTTGCACGCGCTGTGTGCTTCAGGCAACTAGTTGTTACACCTGCAGCATCCCACCACTGATGATGACCACACCTTTTATTTACCCAAAATAGACTTCAGTTGGTTAAGAACAAGATAAATTTTATTTTATTTTTGTGCAGCCATAGCCAAAATAAAACAAAAACACATATTGTCAGATTGGGAAATGAACTGAGACTTTGCTCACTTAAGCTATCACCTTGTTGCAAAAATAACATTCAGCCCTGCTTCATACAGTCTATTGATTTTACAATAGTTATAGCCCATTCCTATCCTAATGAACTGTAGGTGGAGTACAAGATAAAAATAGATATAAAAGCCCAATATTAATAAAGTAATATCATTAAAGACTGTGATAAACCTCATAGGCATCCTTAAAAAACTAAAGTAAATTCCTTTTAAGGGCCAAATGCCCTTAAGGGACAAAATTACTCTAGCCTTTTCATGTAATGCCAGCAAGTTTGAGGCTATCCATTCTTCCCCAGAGAGAACATTCCATAAAACGGGGCTGTTATTGAGAAAGATTGTGTGTGTTTCTATATTTAATGTCTAAAAACTGTTTAAATAGTGGTCTCTATATAGGAAATATTAAACATATAAGGCAATCCTCCTTCGAATACAAGGATGAATTTTTAACTTGCAGAACACAGAAAAATGCATGTCTGACTCATTTCACACCCATTTTACTTCTCTGTGGGACAGATGATTTTATTTATTATTAAACTTATATGCTGCCCATCTCATCAACAACATATAGCTTACCAAGAAAACATTTGCATGCCTGATAATTGTATGTTAGTCTCCTTCAGTTTGCTGACTATTGCCTGTATGCTACTGCAGTTCTCACCTCCAAAGGCAAAACTGGAGATTCCTGTTGGAGGTTTTGTTTCCCCAAGGGATTCTCATGCTAACTCCTGCCTTCAATCCCACCTAGGCACAGAAGCAATAGTGATAAAGCAATATATTTTCTTTCATCCTTGATAAATTAATCATAGGAAACAAATATGTACACAGTGGATAATTTATAAAGGCTCCCTGACCCGCATATATCAAGTGTGGATTTTTGTCAGAAAATGTGCTGAAACTGTGGATTGATCCTTTTTCAATTACTGTGCATATTTTCTTGCAAAAGGGGAAAGCAAACAAATCCTTGAACCCAAACTCCAAATGAACATGCAGATTTATGTGGATTCGATCACAAGGCTATATTTGTCATGTATATAGGATTACTTCTGAGTGTGGCTAGCTGACAAAAGAAAACATGACATCATAGGAAGAAGCTAAAAGCATACCTTACATCAATACTTGGGACAATTGAACTGGAGGTGGGGAAGAAGGGAGGTGAAGATGTGCATGCAAAAGAACAACATGGTAAGTTTATTTATTTATTTAGTCAAGCGATTATTTGATAACATTATTAGGTGAAACTTGAAAAATTAGAATATCTTGCAAAAGTTCATTTATTTCAGTAATGCAACTTAAAAGGACCTTATATATGAGATAGACATGCAAAGCAAGATAGTTCAAGCCGAGATTTGTCATAATTGAGATGATTGTGGTTTATAGCTCATGAAAACCCCAAATTCACAATCTCAGAAAATTAGAATATTGTGAAAAGGTTCAATATTCTAGGCTCAAAGTTGTTCCGCACTCTATCAGCTAATGAAGCATAACACCTGCAAAGGGTTCCTGAGCCTTTAAATGGTCTCTCAGTCTGGTTCAATAGGAATCACAATCATGGGAAAGACTGCTGACCTGACAGTTGTGCAGAAAACCATCATTGACACCCTCCATAAGGAGGGAAAGCCTCAAAAGGTAATTGCAAAGGAAGTTGGATGTTCCAAAGTGCTGGATCAAAGCACATTAATAGAAAGTTATGTGGAGGGAAAAGTGTGGAAGAAAAAAGGTGCACAAGCAGCAGGGATGACCGCAGCCTGGAAAGGATTGTCAGGAAAAGGCCATTCAAAAGTGTTGGGGACTTTCACAAGGAGTGGACTGAGGCTGGAGCCAGTGCATCAAGAGCCACCACACACAGACAGATCCTGGACATGGGCTTCAAATGTCTGTATTCCCTCTTGTCAAGTCTCTCGCTGAACAACAAACAACGTCAGAAGCGTCTTACCTGGGCAAAAGAAAAACAGAACTGGTCTGTTGCTCAGTGTCCAAAGTCCTCTTTTCTGAGGAGAGCAACTTTTGCATCTCATTTGGAAACCAAGGACCCAGAGTCTGGAGGAAGAATGGAGAGGCACACATTGCAAGTGCTTAAAGTCAATGTGAAGTTCCACAGTCTGTTGATTTGGGGAGCCATGTCATCTGCTGGTGTTGGTCCACTGTGCTTCATTAAGTCCAGAGTCTTATGCAGCCGTCTACCAGGAGATTTTGGAGCACTTCATGCTTCCTTCTGTAGACGAGCTTTATGGGGATGCTGACTTCATTTTTCCAGCAGGACTTGACCTGCCCACACTGCCAAAAGCACCATAAACCTGGTTCAGTGACCATGGGATTACTGTGCTTGATTGGCCAGCAAACTCGCCTGACCTGAATCCATGGAGAATCTATAGGCATTGCCAAGAGAAGGATGAGAGACATGAGACCAAATATATGCAGAAGAGTTGAAGGCCACTATTGAAGCATCCTGGTCTTCCATAACACCTCAGCAGTGCCACAGCTGATCGCTTCCATGCCATGCCACACTGAGGGCAGTAATTGCTGCAAAAGGGGCCCAAACCAAGTACTGAGTACATATGCATGCTTTTATTTTTCCAGAGGTCCAATTTTGTTCAATTTACAATCCTTGTTTTATTGATTGCAAAGTGTAGATATCTAATTTAGATTGTGGATTTGGGGTTTTCATGAGCTGTAAGCCATAATCATCTCAATGATGACAAATCACGGTTTGAACTATCTTGCTTTGCATGTAATGAGTCTATCTCATATATTAATTTCATCTTTTAAGTTGCATTACTGAAATAAATGAACTTTTGCACAATATTTTAATTTTTTGAGTTTCATCTATAAGTATGAACATGATTATGAAATGGATACATATAAGAAAAAGAAAGAAACAATAGGACAGAGACAGTAGGCACATTGGTGCACTTATGCGTGCCCCCTACAGACCTCTTAGGAAAGGGATGAGGTCAATAGTAGACAGTTTAAAGTTAATTTTTGGGGGGTTGGAGAAGATTTGGTTTGGAGAAGATTTGGGGAAGATTATTTTGCTTCAAACTTAGAGCCATAGACTCTGGAATACACTGATATCCATTCACCACACAGTAACCGAACTTGTATATCTATGTACATGAGTAGCTGTGTCATTGAAGACCAGGACAATGTATTTCAATCTGCACACATGTTTTGGTGAAAGGATGAAGATATAGAAATAGCTTGAAAGACGTAGAACTGCTCCCATTCCAAATGTAGAACTCAGAGTGAAGGTGCTGAACTGATTATGAGGGAGATGAAGGCGATTGACTCCAGCAAGCTACTTTCTATAGCAGCAGCCTTGGGACCCTTTTCTCTTTTCTGAGGGAGTCTTCTCAGATTCATGGTCCAAGTAGAGGAAAATCTCAATGAGCAAGCATGGCTGTGACAAATATAAAAATTATAAGCCACTCATTTCCATGTCAAAGTATCAGTGCCATACAAACATGTTCTGATGCCTGCTTTTATAGGCTGAGAACATTAACAGGATGACAGCTTCCAGATATATTTTCTGCATCTGCTGCAGGAACCATCAGAAATCCATGGCAATTCCTGCAAAACATATGTATGTTTGCACTGAATAAGAGGACTGGAATTTCAATATTAACAACACTGTCTGGAATTGCTGTTATTCTTTTCCCTATTTGGTTATTTTCTGATGAGAATAACCACTTTTCCCTCAATTATTGCCAATGAAATTATAGGGAAAATCCTTGCATACAATCAAACAGAACCTAAGACTGTTTTCTATGGGAATATCATTTCTCAGACATATGGACTCATCATGATCCTTTTTCTACATGGCCCAATTATCTTCTTAGTGTCCTTCATTGCTTCCAAGTCTGCACATTCTCTTTCCCAGTGTTCTGTATTTATATATCTGTCAGATTTGAGGGCTGCAGTAGCAGCTACCAGTAGCCCAGGCAGAGCTACAGGATATGCATCCTCCATTGACTCTCAATCATTTGGTCTTCTTGGAATTGAAGCTGATGCGTTTGAAGCAAGTCATCCATCTGCCAAGCCAGAGAAGTAAATACTGAGGCAGAAAGGTCTTCTAAAAAGTCTATTTATCTGTTTTAATTGCTTTTAGGTGGCTCAGTGGCTAAGACGCTGAGCTTGTTGATCAGATAGTTCAGCAGTTCAGCAGTTCAAATCCTTAGTACCATGTAACAGAGTGAGCATCCATAACTTGTCCATAAACTGCCAACCTAGCAGTCCAAAAGCTTGTAAAAAGGCAAGTAGAAAAATAGGGACCACTTTGGTGGGAAAGTAACAGTGTTACTGTGCACCTTTGGTGTTTAGTCATGCTGGCCACATGACCACAGACAGGTCTTCGGACAGCGCTGGCTCTTCAGGTTTGTAATGGAGATGAGCACTACCTTCTAGAGCCAGAAATGACTAGCACATATGTGCAAGGAGAACCTTTACTTTTATATTCTCCCATCTTACAATGGCTTCTGAGATGCTATTTGGTTGAAGCAGCCCTAATGCATTCTAATAATCCCAGACTTTTGCAAATGTAATATATGTTAGGAATGTAAGTCACCTAACAGTTATTTGGGTTGGAAATATATAAACTAGGATAGACATTTTAATATTATGTCTTTAAGAGAATGCTAAAACTGTAATTGGGTGTGGTTCCGCAAATAGCCATAAGATGGAGCCAGAAACCTGTGTTGTTTAGTCTTAGTGAAGTGAGTGAGTCTCTGTTTCCTTTTGTTGGAGAGTCTTGTCGTTTCTCCTAATGACCATTACTTATTGTTGATGTAAGTCTGTTACTGAACTGTTTTTGACACTGGACTTTGATATTTGGATTATTCCTGAACTGAACACTGACTGCATTACCCGTGAATGACTTGGACTGCTTATCTTGGACTATACTTAAACATTTATTGGAAGTAAAAACTTACATTTACTGTACAGTGTATCTGTGTGCTGTGTGTGTGTTATTCTTCACCACTCTCACTACACCTCCCTGTGTGCACTCATTCTCCTAACAGGGACAACAATATAAGCTCAAACCTCAACAATATAAGCAAATAATTTTATACTCAGTGTACATTATTATATTAACCAAGTATAATCCACATAAAGAAAAAAATACCTAAGTGGACAAATTATTTTTATTTGCTCTTCGTATTCTGTCAAGATCTATTGTAATACAAATGAGAACAAATTTCAATTTCTTACTAACTGAATGACTCCTTAAGTATCAATTTATTAAGTTCTATCAGACTTGTTCACGTGAAATGCAAAGAATTATCTAGACCAGTTTTTCTTAAAGTGAGGTTAAAGGACCCCAAGATCCTGTTGGGGGTCCTCAAAATCAACATTATTCACCCAATGGTGCAGATATTTGTGAACAAATTAAACAATGTCACTCTTTTCATTAGTATTTTTTTATTTATTTAAATGAGTTTTTTAATGTTAAAAAATATTTATGCTAAATCTAATGGATTTAATATTATTTTTAATATTTCAATTAACAAATGTTCAGCAAATGTGTCAATTTTAATTTTTAATATGGTAAATATTGAAAAATATAACTCATATAAACAAAAGCTCTTTCAGAGTCTTTCATAAGTTTTCAAAGTGAGAAGAGCTCCTAAGAGCAAGAAATTTAAGAAACTATTCTGGAAACATGGCACTGCGTACAGGTAAACCTTGCTTTATGACCACAATTAAGCCCAAAATTTCTGTTGCTGAGTGAATCTTACTCCATTTTATGACCTTTCTTGCCACAGTTGTTTAGTGAATCACTGCAGCTGTTAATTTAATAACATGGTTGTTAAGTGAATCTGGCTTCCCCATTGACATTGCTAGTCAGAAAGTCACAAAATGTGATTCCAAGATCCTGAGTCAGTATAACCATCATAAGTATGAGTCAACTGCCAAACATCTGAATTTTGATCATGTGACCTTGAGGGTGCTGTAACAGTCATAAGTATGCAAAATCAGCATGAGTCACTTTTAACTTTGAACAGTCCTTAAATGAACTGTGTAAGTCAAGGACTCCCTGTATACAGTTCTGTTCAATTTAGGCTCTGCTGTATCTCAGTTATTCCTAGGCATAATATACTTTGGAATCAGTATAGAAGTTACAGTCCTAACCCTTTCATAAATTACTAAACTTGAGAAGTCTTATAAAAAAGTAATTTGGAAGCTACTGAACTTTGCCAAAAATAGCTTTCAAATCAAAGGAAAATATACTTGATACAGTTTATCTTCTAAAACAATTTCACATGGCCCATTTTTTGAAAAATGTTGAGTCTCAACCCTAATGTGACTTTGAACATAATGATGTTGGCAATGAGCAGTTCACCATGTCACCACTTTTCTTATGAAGTACATAGATTAATAAGTGAGGCTGGTCTAAGTTTGTGACAGCTCTCTCCACTTCTCAAAACTGTCACTATTTTGAAATTAATTTTAAGCTCCATTGACCTGGCACTCTTTTTGCAAATGCCAGAGGAGAGTGCACAAAACAAATCACAACATATTATAATAGAGCCCTGGGTCTGGGCAGGAGATACCCAAATTGGTATCAAGTGCATTTTTTCCCCCAAACCAGTGTCTTAGGCAACACTCTGGAGCAACCCAGCAATCAAATCCATGATCCAAGGGACCAAATCCTGAAGTGGAATCATCCAAAGATCATCTGACTTCCTGATCCCACTGTGTTTGACAGACCTGCTTACCTGCCTCCAAAGAATAACCTGCTGAACTATATATCATTATGGGATGCAACTCTACTGAAGTTTATTTTTTTGCAGGGAGAAAAACTGACAAGTAAATATGAACCAAGTCATACCCTAGGAGGAGGAAAAAAGAATAAATCTAACTGGGAAATAGTATCATTTTCAATCACAAATTTTAAGGTCAAAGGTTGTTGCTTGATAATCAGAAAACTAATTTGGGTTCAGGAACCTTGGGGGCAGGAATGAAAGTCAGATTCCCCACCCTTACCTAACCATGACACAAATATGCCATGATATCTTTTCTTCCTGTATCTGCACTGAGTTCATCTCATAAGTGAGATTGCCTAAATTATTCATCCCTAGTAGGACTTATGTTCTAGTAATCTTCTTTNATTATTCATCCCTAGTAGGATTTATGTCATAGTAATCTTCTTTGCCTTATTCTTACACCCTCCAAGGGCAACTTCAAGGAGTGAGAAGTTCATTAGACTTTGTCACCTGTTTCCTTAAGAAAATTTGGGCTGGGAACAGAAAACTGAAGAAAGACTAATTACAGCTGACAGCCAGCTGGACTCTTTACTAGCAGCACAGGGATGTTACCTAGTTTGGGTAATGAAATACCTGTAAGAAAACAAACAAGCTCAGATAGCACCCCTCAAAATAACCATTTGCATGGTGATATGGGCCTGGTAGAGAGTCCTTTGGCTCAGCAATGGGAAAGGCAGAAAGTCAGGATTGTAGGCTAGATTGTGAAGCCAAAACAACATCCTAGGAGAAGACAACAGCTGACTATTCTTTTATGCTATGAAGGAAACTGCACATTTGTGGAAACAGGTGTCTCAAGTTCAACTCAAGGGTATCTTGAATTGTAAAGCTAAGGCAGGGAGCCCTGTAACTTTGAATGCTGGAGAATCCTGGATATAGTCTCAGATAGGTCAAAGAAAGGACGAAGCTAGAACTTTCCTACCTTGTGTTTTTCTATCTGTATAGAGTTGCCATTTTCCTTTGTAATACGTGATACCTCCAGTAACATAATTCAGGCTAAAAGGAATGATAAGAACTTATCAGTCTGATAAGAACTGGTAAGTGATTTGGAGTTTCCTGTTTATTTACATACAGATACATTATTTACTATTTCCACTCTTCTGTTCATGCCCTCTGTTTAATGTTCTCTATGCAGAGAGAATCTGTCTTCTCTGACCTAGATCTGGGGCTGGGGAGCAAACTAAATTATACATGCAAGATCCATTGGATTTAGAACCCCCCCTTTCTCCCCTCCTTATTCAGTCAAAGCTTGAAAAGCAATCAACTGATTTGTCAGGACTACAGCAGGAAGAGGAGTATTTGAATGATCCTACCTCTTATTTTTAGTAATAAAGTAGAGAACTAGAAATTGAGAGGTGCTATTGTTTTCTCTTGCAGTGATAATAACAGAAACACACAAAGGAATGCTACATGGAAAGATGTAGCATGAAATGATGCTTCCTTTGGCTCTGTTGGAATAGATTTGAGAAAAACACAAAAGCAATGGGAAATCCCATCATGAATCTCTTATGCCACAAGTCCTCAGTGAATTGAACCTCCTCCTTAAGATTTCCCCCCACTGGTGCTTATTTGAGCAGCTGTAAACATACACACACATAGCTGGCATTCAGAAAGGTATTTACTACTTCAGGCAGAGCTATATGTCTCTAAAGGAAGCATTTCTTCGACCCCACAGAGGTGATTACCAGCCACAGTTTGACAAGCCATAAAAGCACCCAGTTCAGGTTGAATTGATCAGGAAGCCATGCAGCACTGAACATTAAGACTTTCTATCCAAATAATGTAGTTTCCCTTCTTTCCTGTGTCTCATGTGTATGGATTATGTATCTTGATTCATAAAATGCAAGATGAAACCATAGAATAAAAATGCAATCACCAGACACATTATATTGTAGCCATTGTAATCCTCTACCAAAATTGCAAGAAGTCTTCAACTCTGCTCAAAGTTCCCAAGATAACAGGGAAAAAACCATTCTAATCTTAAGGGAAACAAATTCCATAAGGCCAGAAAAACTATGGAAAAGTCTTGCTTCCATGAGTCTGTCTGGCAGACACACACACACACACACATACCTAGAAGAAGGAACAAAAAAAGCATACTTTCTGAGTAGGACACACAGCATGGAAAAACTCTACTCAATGTCAGTCATGCTGATAACAAGACCTTAAAGTAATGATCAAGTTGTACCCCAGAAACTGTTCACAGCTTAATACAACTTTTGCAAGGCAAGTGTTATTCTGAAAAACAGATTCTCTGCCATTAGCAAGACAATTACTGCTTTTTGAATGAATAGTGGTTTCTGAATAGACTTCACAAAAAGCAGAGCATTTTGCTCTGAGAAGAGATGTATTTGTAACATCAGATGAAATTAGACAAGTGTTCTCCTGATTGCAGCTTTCATTCCTGAACCTACAGGTTTACTTTTGTAATGTAATTTTTTAATTGAAGATGTTTACATAAGTAAATAATAAACATGAAGGCATATGTAAAGGAAAGTTAGAAAAAAAGAAAAAAGGATTTTAAAAATGTAAGAGTCAATACTGGTAAAGAAAAAGATAAAGAAGAAAATCCTGAGTGTCTTTACAGCAATTACAAGCAAATGTATTATCCTTCATCTCTTTCTAAGATTACATTACATAGTTTCCCTCTACCTCATACTCAATCCTTTTTAGCTCCAAACTCCACAGGTTTAAAAGGTTCTGAGATGTTCACAAGCTGTTCCAGACATTCCATTATATCCATTTCCAAGCAAACAAGTGGTTCTTTTATGTTTTTCCACAATAGGACTATCATATCCTAAGGAAGGTAGCTGAATACCATTCCTCAGGCACATTTAGAGTGGAGAAGTGCCAATGCTTTGATGCCCGTATTGCCAAGGTGTAGCTTGGGTGCATAACCAGTTTTGATCATATTCACTCTTCACTGACATCCTGGCCATCTCTTTAGTCAATTCGTCTCCCAAAGCTCCTCTATGATAGATAAAGCTACCCTGGATCTGAGCACACCAAAACTGTTTAGGAGCAACTTCATCCACCACTTTCACAAATTCTGCATTTTAGCCACCTGTCAGATTGCTTACAAAATCCTCAAATGTCCATTGGAAACCAGTAGGATCCATAAGCCACTTGGGATGGACTGTCCTAATCAATCTTACCTCACTGCAGAGATGAGTAATGATGGCAAAATACATGGTAATTAGAAATGTCTTCCAAATCCAAATATTGAACCAATTGCTCTAAATTAAAAATATGATACCTATACAAATCAGGCTTATAACCACTCAGTTAAGGCTAGATGCCTAGAAAACCCAAGCTACTCGTGACTCAGATCCAGAACATGAAACCTGAACTTCAAGACTATCCAGAGAATTAATCATCAGCTCCAAGGCCAGGATGAAAAAGTCAGGAATAGATGTGATTGAACAATAGAATAGATGGACAGCATCTCTATCTTGTCCCTAGAGGCTAATTCCAAGCAGAGGGACTCATACCCAGAACCTGAAGACACAATATGGTCAACCCTGATGTCTTTTGGAAGATCATCATGAGTCTTGAACGTGTCAGAAGATAACCTTACATTTGAAGGCAACCTCCATAAATATATATGGGTTGCTTTATCAAAGAACCTTTTCCAATTAACTATTTATAGTATCATCAGAAAGCCTAACAATTCCAAGTTGACCCTCTGGATATGATTTATGCAGTCTTATCCTGCTGCTTTCCATGCTGCAAGATACTGGGCAGTAGCAAAACATAAATACAAGAGGAAAATGAAATGGACAACACATTATGACAGCTAGGTCTGGGTTCTGCTAAGAATCTCTCGTCAAGAAAAGCTAACACTCCAGGCTGTAAGAATGGAGATACAGAGATCTTGAAGTTTCCTCCTGGTATATGGTTAGCAGATCAAGCAGGCACTTAGGTCATCCAGACACAATCTGCCCTTTCAATTTATTTCTATTGAAATTAGATGAATTATTTCCAAATTTGCAGCTTGCTGATACTTCTCAATTAGGTGGTTTTTGGGGAGTGGTGCTGGCAAAGTATTTCCTCTTTTTCACAGAAAAGAACTGAGATGCAAAGTCGCCAAAAAAATTGAGAGCTCTACCAAATGTATTTCCTTAGTTCCATCTTCTGGTCCCTGATTCTATATTGGTGCCAGATAATCACATAATAATACTTTTCCAGGTTGTTCTGCCAGTGTACTGTTTTCCAGTCTGCCTGATGCACACTTTGTGTCCAAAAGTGTTGGGCTATTACTTTCACTTTCACATTTTCTCATCTGTTCCTCCTGCTTTTCCACCTTAACATTCTCTTACCCTTAATTCCATCAATCCAAACATACAATTCCCAAAGCAAGCAACTACTATGAACAAAACTCCAAAGCAAATAAGAGAACTTGAGATTAAGTTCAAGAACATGCACTATGGACGCTAAACAACATGGGAGATTATATACAACTTGGCTTATTTTGATATACTCTGAAGCAGAGGTTTTTGGCCAAACTAGGTGTAATTGGGGAGCCTAGTTTCATTTAACAGAGAAATGAGCACAGGAGAAGGGTCTTAAACCCACCCACCCCTCAAATTTTCCCAACTTAAATCATATTCCAGGCTCCCTGATAAACGGAACATAATAGAAGCACAAGCAGAATCTAAAATTGGTTTTTTCATTACTACTTTCTATAGCAGGGGTTGCCAACCTTTTGGACCTCAGGGACCACCAAACTCATAATTTTAAATCCCGCAGACTAGAGACCCTGGGAAAATCCCCAAAAAAGTCTGTAGGAAAATCCTCCACCCCATTTTCCAACTGATTGATCGTTCTTTATTTGGGATTGCAGGATATTGTCTCCAGCTTCGTTCTCAGAGAGAGGGGGGTGAGAGGGAGAGAGAGAGAGAGAGACACTTTTGGCTTCGTGCAAGGAAAGCAGCAGAAGTCTTTCTTTCTCTCCCCCAAACTCTGCCAGAAATGAGTCTTTGTGAGACTTGTCACACTGGCACAGCCTCTTGGATCAGGATGCCTTGCAGGGTCCCAAAGACTTATTTCTGGCAGAGTTTGAGAGAGAGAAAGATTTTTGCTGCTTTACTTGTGTGCAGCCAAAAGCAGAAGAAGAAAGAAGTGGAAAGAAGCAGCCGGGTGGCCAGGTGAAGCACATGGAGTGAGTGGGGTAAGTTCCCCTCCTCTGCCCTTTCCCCCCTTTCCTCACTACCTTGTGTTGTTCACAATGCAAGTGACGTAAACCTTGTGTTCCCATGGGCCATGTGGGCAGCCCAGCCTTGTGTGCAGCCTGGATTAATTGCTTTGGGGGGTGCTTTGGGGGTGACATTTCTCTGTAGACCACTAAATTTTTCTCATGGACCACTAGTGGTCCCCAGGCCACTGGTTGATGACCACTGTTCAATAGCATATTACTTCTAAGCCACCATGGAGCATATCAGAACAGACTTGCACATTCATGCACATATGCAAGGGGAAAATAAATCTAAACCAGTAATTTCTCAAAGAAGCAGAGATCTTATAAAAAAATATGCAAAGATTAATATCAAGCAATAAAATACAAAACAGATACTTTTTATTAAATGCCATGTTCTGATCAGGATGCACCCTTAGATTTTAGCATTCAGTTTATGACTTACATTCTGCTAATATATTTTAAATCCTTATGATCTGGATTCAAAATAATTCTCCCTTCATCCATGCCCCATAATATTTCAGCTTAATTTTTCCTATGATTTATATTTCATTTTAAGCCATCCTATAATTTACAGTAATTTCATCTGTCTCCAGTTCTGTTCCCAAAAGATTGCCCTGATGTTGTATTAAGTCTAAGTGGATCAAGAAAATAAAAGAGGGTAAACTAAAAACACTGTATGGAGTGTTGTTTTCCCCAGTATTTCTTATTGCTGGTCTCCCTAAGACCAACCTGTTGCTACACTTCTGGTCCCATTAATGGTCATTGTGACATTCCTCCCAGGATTCCTCCTCTCTCTTTCCATGCACAGCACTACAGAGCTCCCAGCTAATGACATGATATGGCAACATATGCATTTGATTATATTCTGTCAGCCTTTCCCAGCATGGCACTCTACAGATGGATTGGACCACATAATTTATCATTTCAGTATCATGGGGGTTTTGCAATGTGTACCCAGCACATCTGGATGTCTCCAGGGTGAAGGGAACAGAGCTGACTGGCAGGGCCATCTGCCACCTACTAAGTGGTGGTCTAGTATAGGGTATTTTTCCAAGACACTGCATGAAAATCAGCTAGTGATTTGGATTCTGTCATTTAGGACAGGCAGTCAATTTAAATCCCATTATTGGAAAGAGGAAATGACTAACTTTAGAGTGAACAGAATCCACAATCCAGACATTTCTGGCTCAAATAATTAATGGCCACCCCAGAATACACATGTGTAGGTTAGATACTAATGGATTGTAAATAGTGATTGTAAGAGAGAAGTGTGGTGTTGCTTATATACCTGCAAAAGATGCATCAAAAATATGGGCAATGTGATTTACCTATGGAATCGTTGGCATGTCCAGTCTGAGCTGCTCCCTTTGTAGGTTTCCTTTGCAGATCAAAGGATAAGGATTTTCAGTAAAATCTATTTCTTTTCCTCTTATTTAAGTATGGCCTTGGAGTCTTTTGAACAAAGGTTAATTCTGTGGCAGTGCATTCTAAACTCTCCCCTTTGTTCAGTATTTGGTAGACAGCAAGAGAGCCATTTCAGGCACATTCCATTCAATCAGGAACTTTAACCTACCCACCCCCAGTACTACTCTGTTTAAAGGATTTCCAGCTTATTTCATGTAGTCAATAATATAGAAGTGAGGCAGACCCTCACTCTCTTGTCCCCTTCCAAAATGGTTCTGCAGCCTTGCGTGGGGAGCCCAAAGAAATCGTGGGGTTGGTTAGTGCCATCAGAGTCCTCCCTTTGTCTTTGCCAACCAATTTTTAACAAGGTTAGTTATTCTTGCCTCCATATATATTCTTTTTTTTAAATGTAATTCAAAATTTTGACACTGACATTTTACCGGTTCTGTAGGCGTGGCTTGGTGGGTGTGGCAGGGGGAGGATACTGCAAAATCTCCATTCCCTTCCCACTCCTGGGGGAAGGTTACCACTGGTTCTCCGAACTACTCAAAATTTCCGCTACTGGTTCTCCAGAACTGGTCAGAACCTGCTGAATTCCACCTCTGGATGGAAGATTTAGAAATATGTTTTATTCATCTGATAGTTCTGTAATGAAATGATATGTGAAACTGTCTTTGAAGATGACCCAAACCCAGCCCTAAAATTCATTTTAGGATAGCACAGTACATTCAGATTACAGTTCAGGGGTATTATTAAAAGCCTGTACAGCCTACTGGCTTACTGTCAGACTGAAAGATTGGGATATACCTGAAAGAAACAGCATCTTCTCCTGTGTCAACCTGTATGTGCTGCAGGACCATCTGCTGATGTCCTATTTCTCTGTTTTGCATATACTGTACATATACATATCCACTCGCACTATTTCCTTTTTTAGGCATCATTATGTAGAGGGCATAATCTTTCCTTCAGATCCAGGACTTCAAGCTACTTCTACATCAGGTAATCAGCTGAAGGATTTTTTTTCCCCCAGGTTCATCTTCCCTGGGTAGGGTTATAGGCAGGGGTGGGATTCAATTTTTTAACAACTAGTTCTGTGGGCAAGGCTTAGGTGGTGGGCGTGGCTTGGTGGTCATGTGACTAGGTGGACATGGCTTGGTGGTCATATTATTGGCTGGGTGTGGCCAACTCAATATCACTCACATCAAGGCATGCATCTCCTCACCTGGCCTCTCATGACTGTGGGGATGCTGCAACAGTCATAAGTGTGAAAAATGATCACACTTTTTTCAGTGCCATTGTAACTTTGGTCACTCCACACAAGCAAAGTACTTGGGAAAAAAACTCCAGAGACGTTCTAGAAACAGGAAGCCTAGTCCTGCCAAAAATGTAATAAAGGTTAATGGAGAGGCAGTTTCTGTGAGCAACACCAGAATGTTTCCTTCCTGCCTTCCTTCCAGGATTAGGCCAGTAATTTCTTCTAACAACTGGTTCTCCAAACTGCTTAGAATGTTAACAACTGGTTCTAGCAAATAGGTGCAAACTGGTAGAATCCCACCCCTGGTAGGGCAGCAATATGCCTTTTTTCTTTGTCACCAGATAGGACTCTTTTTTCATTCTCCTCGATGTAGAATTAAAAATTCCTTCTGATGACTTTGCTTCTGGTTGTCTTGTTTATGTACTTGCTCTTTGATGGGTTCATTTTTTGAAACTCTGGAACCAAATCTGGTAAATGTATATATAAGTAAAGAGATTGAATTCAGCCTAGGCCTTGCTACTGGTTATGACCAAATAGTATAGTGCAAAGTTTAGCCAGAGTAGTTTCATTCATCGATAAATCAGCCAAATCTCAACACCAAAACAAGTGGTGTTTCCGAAGACCAGAACAGCCATTCAGCTTCATTTGGTCCTTCATATGAATTTGAAACCTATACCAGATTTTGTTACTGCCAATATTAAGCTATTATCTCCCAAAACTTGCATCAATTTACCCAGGCTTAGAAACTATAAGTTAAGTAAAGTATAGAGGCCCCGTTCATCTCTCTTCCCAACATACACAGTCTCATTTTTCCATACACATCTCTGGCCAAGAGCAAGTCATCAACTCTTTTCAAAAATTCAAGGTCAGCCTTCCTGTTTTATCTCAGAGAAAGGCTAACTAAAGCCCATGTCACACTGCACCAACGGATGCAAAGAGGATGTAAAATGGAGAGAAACACTTGCCATCTGTTGGTTA